>JAPTHA010000016.1:7961478-7974382 GCA_029814585.1 Gymnapogon annona | reverse complement strand
CCCCCCCCCCCCCCCCGGGACAAGTCACCAGTTCATCACAGGGTCATCATTCACACGCATTCATACAGGGATGGGCATGGTGGGTGAAGTGTCTTGCCCACGGACATGATCAGGAGAGAGCGGGAATCGAACCGCCAATCCTTCGGTTACCAGACGACCTACTCTACCATCTGATGGTTTCAGATGGTTTAATCTAAGCTTTATTTTTAAAAAGTCTCATGCTATCGGGCATAACAATCCTGTTGCCACAACAGAAAAAATGTCCTCTTCTGTTCCTGCTGATGAACATCTCCCAATTCCTCCTCACCTTTCATCTTCTCCTTCAGGGTGAAACTTCCATGGATTTTCTTCAGCTCTGCCTCCATGGTCAGCCCACCAATGTCTGCTTCAAGGTGGGTTCGGTTCACCATGCCGATGCCAAACACTATGAGGGTGACGTGCTGCGGTTCAGAGTTCACCAGGCTTCGCCTCCTTCCTCCTGAGCCTGTGGGTTTGTTGGGGGTGGTGGGTTCCTGTTGCTCATTCTCAAAAATGACCTTACAGAGCGGCTCTGAAGGTCGACGCCCAACCTCTGCATGAATGAAGTTAGAGGAATATTTAAAGTAAACCCCACATTTATGTTGATCTAAATAGTGCCTGCTGAAATGAATAAAGCTCAAGGTCAACTCATTTTATTATCCTCAAATAAAAATGTGGTCGCTGCATTTTAAGCCATCCTAATACTCACAATGCACCTTGCATCCGCAGTAGCAATTAGCATAAATCACATGCACGGCAGGAGCAACTTACACCAGCGACTTGTGGACCAAATCTAGAGCCTCATTTGAAGTACAGTAAAATGTGTGTTCCTGCTTATCAAGTCCTTCAGAGAAGCACTGTATAAAGAGAATTAACATATGTACCCGTTTCTAATGGTGAGAAAACTGGAGGAGCTGGAATACTCTCCACAGACTGAAAATTCAACCTACAACCTTGTAACTGTCAAGGTGACGTGCAAACCACTAATGCTGCACCAGTATGGTCCTAACAGTCTAACGCTTATGTTATGAGGAAAAATTCACATTCTGCAAATTATCCACCGATGTCTATGTGTAAAGAGAGATGAAAGGAGGACAAATTGACAGGCCGGCGGTTGGAGAGTCCCACCTGAAAGGCAATTCTCTGGGGAGCTTTTCTCCAGGATTCCAGTGGGATCAGAGATGAGGGAGTAGAAGTTAAGCAGCTTGTACATGTTCTGCCAACATTCTGCTGATGGCTCACTCTGCTCTGACACCGTGATGGAGTCAGAGTCGTCCATCTGGATTGCCATGTGGTCCGCCACATCACGGGAGCCCTTCCTTGACACCTGAAGACATTGCACAATATTTCACTTTATCAAACACAAAGAAATGTCGCAATATGAATCATAGAAGCCAAACCGGTTTAGCTATATTCCAACTTGTTTCAGCCATGTGACCAAGTAGCAGCCATTACATACAAGGTTGTTTCACAAAATATCATTATTTTGTGAATAACTCATAAGATCTTCCATCGTCCAAGAGCTATGAAAATGGAATACCTGACGTTGTAATGTGTGATTCATGCTTGTAGTAAATGGCTTTTGCTTTGTGCTGGCTCCCTCTAGGGTTCATATGTATAAATTGTCAGTTTCAAACTCATTTTAGGTTTTTTTTTTTTTTTAGGTCTGGGAAGGTTTAGCCCTTAGCAGTATCAGAGACATGGTTCAATACTTTACATAACAAAGTTGCTCTAGACAGTTGTTGTCTCTTCCAAGTTATCGATTCCAAACAGTTGAGTGGGCTCTTTAACTTTCGAGGAGTCTTCTTCAATATTCAGACTACTTAAATGTATTGACTGTACAAATCATTTAAAAGAATCTCAAGTATATTTCTTGTTGGAGAATTTGCCAATACTAATATCTGAATGTAAACTTGTCTATTATTTGTTAGTGAAGTGTCATCTCTTGTAAACAAAGATGACATGTTGGTTTAAGTCTGTGTTGTTAATGTAACATTACCTTAGAAGTGCGCCGCTCTGATCGTCCAAGAGAACTACGTGCCCTGGGTTCCCTTCTCCCTAGTGTGTCCATTCCTGATGGAGGTCCATTAGGGGGCAAACCCCCACTAATCCCTGCTCCTCCACCTGCGCCCCCACCTCCGCTCACCCCTCTCTTGCTCTTCAAAGTCTGCGTTGCGCTGCGGCCGCCCCCATTCAGGCTACCCCGGGAGCTGCGGCTGAAGTCTGATGACCTGAAATGGCGGTAGGGTCTGGCCTTGAAGGTGGGTGTCGGGGAGGCGGAGCCAGCAGTGTAGCGACTTAGCTTTATATCGGTCTGCGTTGCCTTGATGTCGTCGATCATGGTGCTGAACTGGTGAATGAGACGCACCAAAGCCATGTCGACACGCTGACTGATGGCTTGGCAAGCTGTGGTGAAATCGCAATGGAATGTGTTGTAGTGGCGGCGGTTGAGGTCGTGGAAAGAAAGCGGGGCTGCGGTGGGGCCCTGTGGAGCGCTGGTCGACTTCTCCATCACTACTGCATTCAAGCTGAACGTCTCAATCAGCAGCGCTGGCTTGAACTCCAGTGGAGGGAGGTTCACCATGCCTTGCCTATCCAACAAGACAGATAGTGAATGACATGCAAAGACAACTCATAATGTACAGAAAAATATTGAAATATAATCATCATCATCAACATTTACTACCAGCGATCAAACATTATGATAATGAATTTAAACAGAAAATAATAAAAAAAAAATAAAAGTCACACAATGTACAGCTCTTTCAATATCCAAGCTTATCCCAAATTGACATGATTCAGTTAATTATGATCAAGGCTACTCTTTTACCTCCTGGATCTTTTGTTTTTGCGCTCTTTGGTGGTGTCAGAGTCCACTATATCTGCTCTGAGACATTCAAGATTCCCAGAGAAAGACAGATGCTCCCCGAAATACATTTTGTAGCTTAAAGGTGTCGTGTCCTGGGCCTGAATGCCCGTGTAGCTCAGCAGAGGCTTGAAAACAACCTGAAAAACAAAACAACTTCACTACAAATTCTCCAAAAAGCTGAAAGCTCTTTAGCCAGTGCTTTGGTTTGTTGACAGTGAACATCTGTTCTTGTACATCTCACGGCCGAAGCTAAAGTAACCACAGAAAGACAAAGGGGGAGATATTTTTAAACCCACCTGAGCATCAGCCAGCTGAACGGCAGCAGGGCATTGATTGCCCTCCTCAATGTCGGCCATGTCATCCTGGCTGGTACTATGTTGAGAATGCTGGGAGTGGGTTCCATCCAATGTGTTTTGGTCACTGGACAGAACCGTATTGAAGTCTGATGCGGAGGGGATGGTGGGAAGGTTACAGGTCCCACCTGATGATGTAGACAGCAAGCAGATCAATGAGGTAGGACTGTTATGTTATATTGACAAACCATGAGTTCACCGGCAGTACGTTGCCATCAGAGGCAGAGTACTGTAGGGTCTCCGTTTATCACCTTAGTGATCGTAATAAAGATGTTATAGTGAGTTAAACAGACTATATACTAGATAGCAATTGCATTGGTGTGATTAAGAGGAGCTTTACAGCCATTTAGAGAATGGATTAAACTACCATATCAAATTTGCTTAATTTGTCCGTAAAAAAAACAAATTAACCGTGGAACTGTTGTAAGGATTGAGCGGTGCTGTCGCTGACTGACATCTGGCTGAACAGATAATGAAAGAACTTATTGTCATGGGCACAAATCCAGCTATTACACACATTGTTTCAGACACCCTCGTAAATTGTGAGGGAAGGTGCGTCTTTTCAACAATCCACGTGGGTGATTCCAAATGATGAGATGCTGTTGTGAGTGGTGAAATAAATACAGAGTGCAGCTGTCTGTAACTCAGAAGATGAGCTGGAGTAAAAGGGAATAGAGGGTTGGGAAGCGCTATGCTGTGAGGGTAGGAACACAATTTCAGTTTGCTGAATTAAACTCCAGCGGACTCGATTTTCCATTATGTTGCAAGAATCAGACTATTCATGGCCGATGAATATGCTCCAGTAAGAAATATATAGTGGTATTTGCTAAGATTAAAAGGTGATATTCCAATTTTTCTACTACTCAATTACTCGACTAGAAAAATGAACAGACTACTGTTTTCAGGTAGCATGCTAATTACTTCACCAGACATCACCAGCACAACACTGAGCAACAATCCCTGACCTCCTCCTGGGCTGTTATGTGTTGGTAGTGGGTGGTAGTGGTTGTCATGAGAATCCACTGGGTCTAGTAAAACAACATTATATCATTTGAATTTACCATTATTAGCATTTCTAATGAGTGAATTAAGAGTTAGTTTGAGAATCAGAACATACATACATAATCAAATACCTTCAAATTAAAACATTTACAAGTGAAGGAAAACCAGAATGGCTGTAGTTCAACGTGTCTGACCTGTCTGCAGACTGTTGTGCTGGGAGCGGTTGACAGGTGATTCCTGGGTGCCAGCCCCAGTCCTGTTGCCCACAGCATTGGACATCCAGTTATAAAAGCTGACCGAGGAGGGCTCAGACAGCAGTGGATGTTCTGTCAACATGTCTGTCCCAAGGCTGTTTCCTGAGGCACAGAAAAGGGGAAAAAAAGCATAAAACATTGCTTTGCATTAGACTACAATAATCTGAACATCATAGTTACTAACTGCTGTGACAGTTAGTAACTATGATGACAGAAACGTATCTGGTGGGGCTGGTTGTTAACGTGTTTCAGGCACATGCACATTTGTAAATCACAAAATGTATCATCCCCAAGTGGTCCGACAATTTCCGAAATTTGTTTCCAGGTAATTTCAGGTGAAGAGATTTTAATTCTTGAACCAAGAATACCAATAACATTGCAAAACAATGCGGGACCAAATGAAACTTGAAGACTTTGAATTGTGGCTTTCTTTGATTTATTAAATATAAAAACGTGTAATGAAAATATAAAATCAATTCCACTGTTTTTGATTTCCAATGCTATGATCTGCATTTGTACATTTCAGATCCTTTTTTTTTGTACTTGTATTTATCTACTACTACTGTTACCACTACCTGAGAATAGAGATTATTTTTATATTATGTCATCTACTGAAATAAACAGCAGAGGTCAGCATTACAACAGAAATGAAAAGTAGGCTTTTGTACATTGAAACAAAGACAAATTCTTGTGCTCAGTAAATAATACATCGTTCCACGTGCAGCAGCAAACGCCGAATCAGAATACCTGTGCGAGTGAGGGAGCTGCTTTTGGCTGCAGTGGCTGCTGATGGCTCGTTCCTCTGGGGCGTGCCCTCCAGGAGGTTGTGCAGGCTCCTGAAGCTGCCTGTGAGATTGCTCAGGAGACTCTCCTTCCTGGGGCTGTCCTTGGCTGGCAGGCCTGCACGGCTCACATGGGCAGGTGAGTCAGCTGCCGTGTCACCACTGGTGTAGCTCAGCGACTGGTACGGATGTGAGCCCTGCGTTTGACAAACGCACAGATGACAGACATGCGGTTACCACTGCCAGCAATTTTCTTCTTGCATAGAAAAGGTTAAATAGACTGCTACTATTAGCTATAGAAAGAAACTCTAGTTGAGTTAAAAACGAGATGAAAAGCCTCCACAACCTGTACATCTTGCCTTTAGTGAAGTATCACCTCTTCAGTCAGCGTTGGCCCTTATCCCTCCTGGCTTTTCAACAGTCAAATTACTTTTAAACCAGTTACAGCAGTGCTACTGCTGAATTTCTATGTATATTCAATTTTATTTCATGGGCTCAGGAACAGATGAAGTATTGCATAAATAATATATGAATATTTTCCTCTGATACCCTGCCATTCAATCGCCAACTTTGTAAAAATAACTTCTGCTACTGCTGTGCTTTCAGACGTTGGGTAAACCACATAATGATTGCATACAGGGGTTTGTATCTACATATAGATTCAATGTAATTTGTAAAGCATTAGATATTCCCATTATAGGGAAGCATGTGCAACAAAACTATCTTACCTTTATCCTGAGTGCAGACTCGCTGTGTGTGTGGGACTTGGACAGCTTCCTCATGATCTCCACTCCACTGACAGGACCGGAGTTGGCTTCTTTCGGTGGAGGGCGACTACATGCTCCCTCCAGTAACATGGTGTGTTCACTCACTGTGGCTTCACAATAACAAAATAAAATAAAACTCCAAGAAGACCCATTACACTGCAATAAGTCATTTCTGTGCCTTTGTTTTTTTCATCATTCATTTCTTAATCATCTCCCCGCTAACAAGTGCCAACAGGTTTTATTTATAGCTGTGCAAACACTGACAAGTAGAGGTTAGGAGAGTCCTCAGTCCATCTGCACTAACAGATTGGCGGGTCAAAACTATTATATCCCACTGAATACTGCAAGCTCCCACCTGCGTCAAATTCAAATTCCGCTCCGTCTGCGCTAGTGTCACTCTGCAGGGCTGCGCCATTGTCCAGGCCAAGAATAGTCTCGCCCAGACTCTGCTGTGGCTCCTTAGGTTTGGCAAGCTGATTGGGCCTCATCAACCCAATGGCCTTGAAGCTTTGAGTTACCACGATAAATTTCATCCATTGTCTTGCCAAAGCCACCAGACCTTTCTTTAGAGTCACTAATGCGGGGACTCCATCATTCTGCAGAAGAGGAAAGACTGCCTTAGCTCCACACTTTTCACACAGTTAATGGATTAATTAAAATGATGAATATGGAGCATAAAAATTTCTATCCACTTAACAAAATTGGCTGTTAAATATTATACATCTATTATAGGGAGTGCGAAGAGTATTTTACCAAATCACCTCACATACATGAATTTTACTTGATCAGTCATTCAAGTACACAAAGCTTTGTAAAACTCAACAACTTAAAATAAATACATGGAGCTTCGGGGTCTTGCACTGACCATAGTGGCCTCCTCTATGACAGAGTAATCTGCCTGCTGCAGATAACGATGCAGGATGTTGCACAGCATACAGGAAGGATTCTCATGCAGATAGCGAGCCCGTTTGGTCACACGGTTGTATTTGCTTCGGATTGGGATGTGAATGCTCTTTTTCTGTCAATGACAAAGATGTTGCAGGAAGGTCCAAATGGAACAAAGTTAGTTTTACATAAAATTAAATAAAAAGGGGATTCAAATAATTTCTTTGCTCACTGACCTCCAAAGCTTCTGTCATGATGCAACCCATAACGGCACACACTCGTAGCTTGCCCTCCATGTCCAATTTACGTAGGGAAGACTTGAGTTGGTCGATGGGAACCAACCATGCACCAATTGCAGGTGTGGCTGTGCTAAGCAGATTCAACTGCCTAAAAGGACAAGGAATACACTGGGTTGCTCTACAATGTCCTGTATGTTTACTGCATTGTTATATTTACACATTTATATACTACTCTATATTCTTAAATTCTATGATGTCATACAGTATATCACTAATTTGCATTTATTTCAACTGCACAATACTTAACATTTTAATAATAAAAATAATAATAATACCTCAAACTTATATAGCGCTTTTTGGACAGTCAAAGATGCTTTACATAACAGACAGACAAGCAATGAAGTGAAAAAAAAATACATGTCTATATAATAATTGTATACTGCTGCCATATCCATGACACATCATTAACTGTGACTTCATCAATGTAACAGCGGGAGTGAAATATGACTAAATTGGAATAAATGCTGCAAATACTTTGGTTCAGCAATTACATAAATAGAAAAGTCTCCCCCATTATGTACCTGGAGATGGCCTGCGAAGGTGAACGCACGTTAGTTGGAGCAGCAAAGCTAAACCAGATTTCTCTGATGGTCACTTTCATACTGCTAGAGTCAGGTGGTGGGGGCATGAGAGGAAGGTCTTTCTTGAGATCGTCTGATTCAACCCCTTCATCCTGCAGTGAAGAAAAGAGAACCCAGTTACAAAATCTGGTTCAAGCATTCAACCACACATGGCATCATTTTTCAACCAACACTGGTACAAACGTTTTTCAGTCTCCCACCTGGTCGTCAGAGTCCGACTGTTCGTTGACATCTGAGGCGGGACTGATGGTGTCATGCGGTAAATTGTCATCAGAAACATCTGTGCTGTAGCCGCTGCCTGTCTGAGAGCCTGTGGATCCATTGGACTTCGACATTCCCGTCTTCCCTCCTGTGTCTGAGCGACCCATCACACCAAATGCATTGTATAGAATGGCTCCTGACTGACGACCCCCTGCAAGACGTAAATTCAACACATACAAGCTTTTCACAAAGCAAGTGTCCATACTGTCTGTGAAATATTCTGTCATCATTACTGATTTTATTCACTTTAATGGAAGCCAATGTAATAGTGGAGCTCGCAATGGTTTACCTTTAACTGTGAGGTTCTCGATGCCACATTCAAACATTATCCAGCCCCATTTCTCCAGAGACGTCATGGAACGGCCCAGGTCACCTACACCAACCTGAGCATCGGTCTCATCTATCAGGGAGAACTCCTCCATTTCTTCAAGACCGAACAGCACTTTGGATTTCTCAAAAGGGATGGCTGTAATGGCACATGTGCCAATGTCTGCTACAAGAGAAGAAGCCAAAAAGCAACTATTAGAACTGTCATGCAGTGCCCCAGTGGATTATTCAGGGCTGCTCTTATCCTGGACTGACCTGTGGAGTCAAGGCCTCGGAGCTGGCTGTGAATACGGTGAATGTTGAGTCGAGCTGCGATCTCTTTGCCTTTCTCGATACCAGCGTTGGAGCGTAAAGATCCAGATGATTGAGGCTGCATCTTAGTGGCCGAGGCGTACTTTTCCAGCATGACGGACGGACGACCATGTTCAGTGGTGTTGGGTGTCTCTTCTACAATGCCCCTAAAGACAACAGACACAAAATGTGTATCTTTGTATGAACGTATGTGTTAACTCTTATGATGAGGTTGCCTCTGTGTCTTCATGTTTTCTTTGTGTAATCTGTACCTTTGTTTTCAGGATAACCTTAACTTTCAATACCTGGTCAATAATTATGATTATTATAAATTGTAAATTCTTAAAAGTGTGTTTTAAGAAAAAAAAAGGACTAAGTTTTAAGCATATTTATTACCAGAAACAACTCAAAATATGATATAATAATGAAACAGCGCCAGAGAGAATGGCGTTGTTAAAGCGGTACTATAAGTTTGCTGATATTTCACAGTAACAGGTTAGAAAATTTTAGAATCAACAGTCGAATCATACAAATTTGATTCCATAAGTTCCATGTTTACAACACAGTCATAATATGAGGTATAGTTGAGGCATTACCTGTTCATTCTGAACTGAGTGGCAATCCTGTCAAAGCATAGAGCCACAAGAGACACATGTGTGACACATTTACTGGAGCAAGACGGTGACCCCTCCTCCACAGAGGCTTGAAGGAGACAAAGGTTTACCTGCACAGAAAGATTAGAACTGTAAAATACTTCATTCTTGTAAAAAAAGGGATTTAAAAATGTAATGCTAATAGCATAAATAACACTGAAGCCAAAGTGAATCTCTTTATGAAGACAAATTACTGTTCCTCAGGGATGATACAGAAAACAAATTAGTCATACTGTATGTGAGGCTACTTTTCCCAAATGGAAGATTGCTTTGGTCTTTTCTTTATGAAGACATACAAAGCACAAAAGCAAAATCAATATTGCAATAGTGGCATTATTTATCCTGTGAAACATTTGGAGTAAACAGACTTTTACTTCCATTTGGTGGTTTTAGAATATTTTGTTGATGATGCACAATAACTAATGACAACAGATCTTTTTATCTTGTGTACTACACAGATTTTTGATGAAAAGTGGTGGAAAGCCATAGTAGAGATATTCCACTTCTGACAGCGGTAGACAATGCCAGATGGGAACTTTGTGTAAATGACGGAGCCTTGGCAGAGTTCTGTGTTTTGCTCTTACAATGTAAGGAGTGACTCTGTAATTGATATGCAGCATGTGTTGTAAACTAATCAAAAAATATCAAGACATCCCAAGTTCATGATTCTATGCTTGTGGTTGAACCCTTCTTGGTCAGAGCAAAATCTGAGGAACCCTCATGGCCTCTCATTATTCAGGGTCATGAATCTCACCTTAGGGATGGAGACATTGGCTTGGAGGCCCTTGATTTTCACATTATCCGGTTTGACGGACAGGTCCGTCTGGCCTTGAGAGATACTGAGGGATCCAGGGGTCACGCCCTCTGTCTTGGACAGCTTGTGCTCCTGCTTGCCTGTTTGGCTCTGTGTAGACCCAGATTCAAAACAAGGGGACATCAGTAATTGGGCAGAAAATCTTCCTTCAATGCACACTTGGCTATTTTGTCAACACTTAGTTGATTTGATATTATTGCGTCAAGTGCAGAATATATCCTGGCAGCCCATAACAGGCTCACTAGATACCATCCATCAGTGAAAGGAGAAACCAGTTAGCGTTGTAATACCAATTCCAAAAAAAACCAAACATCAAACCATCAATATGTGTTGTAAGTTACATGTGAGCTATGAATAATTTCTAAATTGTGTTTATACAGGAGGTTAAAAGAGCAATTGACTCAATGTGCAGAGTAATCACCACTCAAGAAGAAGAAGGCTGTTATTTACAAATTTTTCCCACAGCTGTTCCTCTCCACTACACACATACACCTCCCACCCACTACTGCATAACCTAATGGGAATGTTCACAATGAAAGAACATATACTTCCTGTGTTGTCTAGTGTTTGGGTAAAGCGCAGACACCTCTGCCTCCTTTCTCTGAGATTTCTCTCACAGGTACAACTGTGAGTAATATAGTAAGTGAATCACAGGACTCACTTCCTTTTTTTTTACATTTCTGTGCCCGTGTACATGTTCGCCACAATGTTGTTATGGGCTGAAGGTACAAACACTGCCAGATGGCCAACACCAGAAATGTCGAGCACCACAAACAAAAGGAAAATAGAAAATATAGGAACAGAGATGGGTGAGACAGGAGAGGTGATGATACAGAATTATCACTGTATGGGTCTATTGTATTTTATATTATATTTATAAATGTGTGCCCTTTACTCAGTAATCCTTTCAAATGGAAGTTAATTTTAATCAATACTCAAAACTTCTAGAAAATAACTGCTGTATAAGAAATGAGATATATGTAAAATAAATCATGTGAAATGCAGCTTTGAGAAGGTGATATTTATAGTAGGCTTAACAATCAACATATAATGTGGCTTCACTGAGCTTGCAGGTTCACTGACCTGCCTAATGATGTACTTACAGACTCGGTAACAGTGGACTTGCTTATCTGATAGGCTTCATTGAGGACTTTCCCGTGCAGGTCATCCAGAATGGCTGCAGGGTGTCGGATACTGGCAAAGTGGACCATGGACTCAATGTATCTAAAACAAAATGTTTAAAAACTCTGGTGGAAAATCTATATTTGAATAAATATTAGGAACAAACACATTTTCCTAATTAAAGACATTGTTTCAATGCTTGGAGATTATTCTTTTTCAGGTCTTTATCTAATACGAAGCTAATTGCTTAATTGATAATAAGAACAGCAGTAACCTAGAGCTGCGGGCCTGAAGCAAACCAAAGCCCCATACTGGTAGAAAAGCAACAAGGCCACACTGTGAATCACTGTCAGCAGAATTTTAAATTCAGGAAGTGGTGTGCGTACAGATTAAAGTGTCTTTGAATGAAATCACAGCCTCAGACTATAAATAAATCTCAACATAATCTATGCAGTGTGATAGTGTGAAAGACTTAATGTCATCAGTTCAGGTATTTTACTTTAAAAGCCCTTTACTTATAGTGGAGATTAAAAGGGTCTTTTTAAGGTCGGCCTAGAAAATGAGTAAGTAGCACATAACACAAGTTGAGCGACAATAATAAACTTTTTAAAATGAAGACATTCTGTAGTTTGAAGAGCACACCAAAAATACGGAAATAACATTAATACCTGTCCAGGGATTCAGCGACTAGAGGTGTGAGGACCACATTGATGGCCCCCTTCACCTCGACGATAGCTGTAGTCCTGGTCTGTGCTAACGGCTGCTCCAGAGTCCAGTCATCGGTTGTCGTATCCTCATCTGTGTTCTCCATGGCTCTTTTATCAAGGGGAGTATAAGGTGTACTGCCAAAGGACAAACCAACATTGTGTTACTATAGTTAATAACAGCACAACTTGCAATATGAATAGGTGACTGAACACTATAATCACAAAAACATATGTTACACAATGAAAGTTTTTTGTAAATACCTGTTGTTCTCCCCCATGAGTTGAACTCCTCTGTCTAACAGAGAGCTGGCTGAGAGGCCCTGCTTTATGACCTGAAAGAAGCCAATTATATACACCTCATGCATTGCAAGGATAACTGTGTGAAAACACTTATACCATCTTCTAAAGTTTACTAACATGAAAGGATTTAGAAAGGAGTAAAATACCTTAAAGCTGGGAACAGAGAGTTGGTCAAATGAGGTGGAGCTCTCCTCGCTGGTGGGTGTGTCTAGATCCAAGGGGCGGTGCAAAGAGGACTTGGAGGTTCTTTTGTTCGTGGGCTGCTTGACAGACCAATTTGACACCTGATGGAGGTACAAAAAACCCCCCAAAAAAGCATTAATTAACTACAAATATTCTATAAGAAAGGATCTGCAAAAGTACAGTTATTCTATTTATGCTCTATGTTAAAGACACAGACGGATATGGACAGAGAGTTCTGTTCATCCTCTGTGTACATTAAGAGTGTAATTCTGCCAGCTCTCTGGGAGCTTATAGATGAATACCCAGACGGAGAATACAGAACACTACCACCGGGAACTGTGTTGAGATTTGAAGAGAATAATTTCCAGAAACAGAGGAACTTTCCAAAGAGCCACTGTGAGTTAGTGAAAAACTACTAACAATCTAGGTATTAATA
>JAPTHA010000016.1:7932713-7942984 GCA_029814585.1 Gymnapogon annona | reverse complement strand
ATTTTAGCAACTGTGCACTTTTATATTTCCATATTTATTTGGGTTATCAGCTGCCAATCTATGACATTTCGTTACCAGATTCATTGTGTGTGTGTGTGTAATGACAAGAAAGGAAGTCTAAGTCCAAGTCTAAATTCCTTTTCATTTTTTAAAATTTCTTTTTCTCTTTTTCCAGGTTTAAATTTTTTTGGAATTTTTCTACCTAAATTTCCTTTTGTATTTATATTTTTGCACTTGTGTGTGTAAGTGGGACTAATAAAATAAAAAAATAAAAAAAGGGGAATCTAATTATATCGAACATCCACTTAAGGGATATGATGATGAACACTCACACTGCGGCCTTAGTGCCAATTTAGATGCTTTCACTTGGTTGTTGACTTAATACGTTTAACATGCTCCGTTTCTGATTCCAGTGTATCCGCAGCCACGTGCATACAATAGTGTTCAGGCTATCACTGCTACACACGTTTGATGTTGAGTCCATCTGAAGTACTTGATCCAACTGTTCTGACTGAGGCGGTGTTGCATCACAACTGTGTCTGGGTTAAGGCCCGTTTGTGCTCGCTTTACAGATGTTAATAGCTACATCTGTTTCAACCAGTGCTACTTATATTGAGAAGGGCAGTTGTTATAAAATGACGGTATTTTTTCACCAACACACACAATTGCTGTACAAAAACTTCTGACATGTTCAGAAAGGATTCTCTTCAAACCTCAAAACTGCCTCCTCTGGTTCCTGATGGTACTGCTCTGTGTTCTCTGGGTTTAGATCGGCAAACTCCCCGAGGACGGGCAGAAATATAGGCTTTGTGAACACTGGGTCCATATACCTTATGTATGTGTCTGTAATGTCCAACATAAACGGGCCTTCAGGAATATAGATGGGCTTTTGGCTGTTCGCACATGAGCAGAAACGTTGGGAACACTTCTGCCTGCAGTGTGAACGTTGTCATAGACACTTGAATACGCTTTGCTGTTTCTGCATCCCATACTGAACATAATAATTGCAGCAGTTACACTGTGACTACAGTACAGTCTGGAGTGTTTTTCCGCAGAGCTTCTGCAGTTTTTCTCATGGGACGTGATCCTACGGACTACAGCTTTAGATAGATATATCAGATATATACAGTGTTAAGGGTTGCTGCCAAGTTACATTGAGTGCCTGGTCCTGTTTGAATTGGAAATCATTATATTCATGGGTTCATATTATAATGAATCGTTGCTACATGTCAATAAAGAACATGAAATTACTGCAAAATCAGTTTTCTTGCGCCATCACGAAACCTTTCGTGCTCTTACACAATACAGATAGAGTATGTTAAAGATTACGTGGATCTATGTCACGGAGATGGCTTCATAATTATGACACGATCCATTTCTTTGCATCCGTGTGCTTTTCCTACGGTAAGAAAAGAATCGGGCTGCTGTGATGTGATGCATTGTGGGGGCAGGTGCACGCCATCAGTTAAACAGTGGGAACTGGGACAGGATCCATCTGCCCTGCCACCCTGCACAGGATAAGGAGGGAGGATGGATGATAATTGGCCTACTTCTCATCCCACAAAAAAAACCATCTAAACAGTCATTTAAAAAAAAGAGGGTTCCCACTCGTGTACAAAGTCTCTCGACAAACGTCACGTGAATCTAACTTTTCCTGATGACTGTGTAAAAAAACCAAGAAAGGACCGATCACAACAAGAAAACATCATTGGGTGAAGTGATGTTGACTGACATTTGGAGTCTGGTGGTTGATTATGGAAAGAAATGTGTCTTTAACAAAAAATATGGTCATTGTCAGTTAGAGGCTGATGATCATGTTTGAACCCAAATCCTTCTTTGTTTCTGGAGTATTAAATCTGCAGTCCTACACTATATCACCACTACTTTTGGCAATATAGTGTATTTCAGTACCACTTAATTTGTGTGAAAAAATACTGAAAGTTTAGTCCCAATTCATATGTGTGGGTTTCATGGTGGAGAATTCCGTTATACACATACAACTGATCATGATTGTCAGAAACATTTGACAGTAGTAGCACAGAATGAATGTTTGTGCGTGCTAACATATTTGGTCATGTCTGATTTGGATTTCACTCGTGAATGGTGAGCCATCGTTGAACAGAAGGCATTGAAGGAAAGTAAAAACAAAAACAAACAAATAAAAACATGTCACCACTGTTCGAGAAGCTGCAAGTTTCCAAACCAGACGTTATGAGTGAGGTCTGCATGATGCTGCACAGGCTTTAGACTGATGTTGTGTACTGATACAGTCATGATCATGATCAAAGGAGACGAGGACATTAAATAGTTGACACTGTCCAATGGGAGTCGCCAGGGAGTGAGATGGGTGTCTTTGATGTCCTTATGTGGGCGGCGGCCCGTCGTAACGCAGCATGACATTAAAAGATCGGGCGAAGTTGTTGGAGAGCGAGCAGCTGTTACCTTCATCCATGATGGGCAACAGGAAGGCCAGCAGCAGCAGCGCCAGTAGGAGGAGCCAAAGGGGCAGAGCCAGCCGACAGACCCGCTGCAGCAGCCCGGGCCTCTGCAACGACACCAGCACAGGACGAGTGTACGTGAGTGCACAGAGCTCTCGGCAACAACTTCAAAAAAGTTCTACCGTACATTGAAAAGGGGCAGAGGCATACAGGTGGTCCTCGGGTTATGAATTAGTTCCGTTCCTACGCTGGCGACAGAACCCGAATTTCGGTGTACGTTGGAATTAACACTTTAATACCCTCTTAAAATACCCTAAATCTCTAAATAACTATCCAAACACTGGTAAAAATACAGGCTTTGTCCTTAATATTGGTTGGCACAGTCGACTGATTGAAGTGTAATTTCATAACAAACACTTGGGTACTTTTAGACACAAATTACATATTTGCAGGGTGCAAGTTGTGGATATTTGAAGAGCGTTGCACCGAACGACCGATGGATGGTATTTGTTTTTTTTGTTTTGTCGTTGTTGTTGCGTGTCTCATCTGCAGTACTTTGCATATCTAGGCGGAGTCATCGCAGCCGGGTTTCTTCTGCGGCGCTCAGAGCAGCACAAGAAGTGACGGTTTTGTTCAGGACTCCACGGCCAGATGGGATGGGCGGAGCCACCACGTCACTGAGCGTCTGTGGGACCTCCCATGGGGGTCCAGGGACACTGTTCTGGGGTCACGGGATGCGCACAAAAACGGCAAGAGGCGCCACGGTCCGGACCTCAAGACACGTGCAGGTGCATTTGTAAAGTCGAAACAGCGTAGGTCGAGTACCATGTAACCCAAGGACCTCGTGTATAATAATTTTATTCTTCATATCTGCTCCTTTCCAATCCTGGAAGTGTTATCATGTATGCAAATGTCAATTAATGACCACGTGTCTGTGTTAAATAAACATTTCATAAACAGAACAAATAAATAAATACAGATATATACAAATACAAAATGATCTGGATTCGAGCAGGGATAATGTGGAAAATTAGCCAGTGCATGACATTGGTTAAACTCTCTATACCTGAGCAGGACTTGTAGGATCAGGAGGCATGAAGTTAACATGTGTCTCTCTGTCAATCAGGCGGTTCACTTATTGATGGTTTTGTTTTGTTTCTGTGGCTCCGACGCTGCCATTGTGGGTCGGGAGTGTCTTGTGGTGTATGACTAACTGTAATATTGTCCAATAAAAAAATCAAAATAAAAAACTCAACAGGGATATTGTTTAACATATGCCTGCTGAGAACTTATGCTGCCTTCATGTGCAGTGGAAATTATAGGATATACTATCTAGGAACTCAAAAATTGCCCACGAACACCCCCTCACATCATATTTTCCACCGGACCTACTTTGGCAAACGGATTCATGGGAAATGATAAACAGTGTTTTTATTAAAGGTCCAGCTGCCGTTTTTCACTTTACTGCGGCAACAAAAGTAATCAAACTAAATGCCCTTGAAACTTTGATTTCACGAGACGAAAGGCTGAGCTTCACAATAGCACGTGAAAGCAGCATCATAGACACAGCCCTAAAATATACAAATATAAATACATATAAAATATCCCAGTGGGTCATTTATTGTAATTAATTAATCCATGAATATCGGCATGTATGACTCTGACATCAAGTCATTTCTGTTTGATTATCATTTCTTAACCCATTAATACCTTGTTGTGTCGTTCACCACATATGACATTAAACTAATGTGAGTCAGATGCATCGTTCCAGCTCATCATACAGTGACTCCATCAATGTTCTTTTTCTGTGTTTATGTACAAAGTGACTGGACCTGCAGTATAAATGATGCAAGGCTTTGTGTACATGTGCACACTTCCAATAAAAGCCAAAGCCTGGAGCGTGACATAGAGTCTTCACATCATGCAGGTTTATTGTCATGGGTATTATCCAACAGCATGACGCAGACATTGTACATACACTTTATAGCAACAAGTCGCTCGTACAGGGTCTTTGCGTTCATGTACGTCATCTATGGCTGTGTTTATTTATTTACTTATTCATTTATTTATTTGTTTATTCCCTTCGGAACAAGCCAGAGCTTCGTTGATCCACTTCAGAAACTGGATCAAATGAACTGTCTGTGCTAAAACTGCATTACTTCCAACACGCCTGTTATATGCATGTGAAAAAAAAAAAAGATTTTTGGGACTAATTGATTCCTAAAGCTTAGGTCACAAACAGTTATCAGGCTTGTTGACAATAGAAACAGCTGCTAAGATTCAAAATATCAGGAAATAATGAAGGAGCAGCTCCGAGCACAAAACAGGTTCCAACTCAAACTTCTCATTATCGTAAACAAACCGTACACATTATCAGCCCAAAGCACAAATGCCTAAGTCGTACACTATATGGACAAATGTATAGGGACGGAATGAATTATGGTGGTTTTTTTCTAACGGGTCTGAGATACAATCGCTAATGACAAATGTAATATAATAAAGTCTGTATGGGGATAAAGATAATTTAATCAAAACCCATAGATCATTTTTACTTAATTTCTGTCAACATTGATTTAGTTCTTTTTTCCATTACTATCATTTTTAATGTTGTATTCCTAAATTTCTTAAATTTACATTTCTCTGACTAAATAATATCAGGGTATCTGCAGGTATCAGCAAATGAAATTTAATACCTTTTAATGCTACAATACGTCGATTAGTTGACTAAGCTAAACAACTCATTTCTAAAACATTAAGTGCTTGTTATTTTGTTGTATCCGTTTTATTCTGAATACAATTCAAAACATGTCACAAGTACCAAAACAAATGTAAACAATATAAATAACGTCAACATTACCTAATAAAAAAATTACTAAGTGGGATGTTTTCCACATTCCAAAAAAATACAACACAGAGTTATTCATGTAAACGTCTATCTACATATGTACCGGTATATATGTACAAAATACTCAGACAAAATTCCTTTACAGCTTCAACTGTAAACTGTATTTGCTTAACAGTGCAAATATATATGGTGCAAATATTGTCTCACATCGCTCACAGTCATTTACAATAATGTGTATGGAGTGGTGTGTGGATTCCTCCCCTTAAGGAAGAATTCACTCAGACTCCGACAAAAAGAAAGGAGACAAATGCACAAGTCTCCTACTGATGTGGACACGGAGAGACCATTCCATTCCACCTTCAGGGTGAAATGGAATGGAATGAGGCCCTGTATGTAGACATTGCAAACATAAGGGAAGTGAATATGCATGGACAAAAATATAGGAAGGCATCATGCATAGGGCTGTAAGAGGCCCTGTTCATGCTGATTTTAAAGACATACACGTCAATAATAGTAATCAATATAATCACTACATTCATTGTTCTGTAGCTCAGATCCCTGTAGTCAATGTGTCTCAATACTTTTGGTGTATTGTGCTATGAGGCTCACGATACTGGACTTGTAATATTTATTTCAGAATTACAGAAGATTTTCACTGCCACGCTGCCAAACTCAAACATTGATTTTGGCCTTTTTCCTTTTCGTTGGGTTTGTTGGCAAAAATTCTAAATGCAAATAACTGTGAACGTTATCCCACTTGGTTTGTTTTTGTTTTTTTATTTGTCTTTTAAGAATGCAAATCCGGTGTCCTTCTGCTGTTCTTTTGAATCTATGGAGTGTTGTGCGTGCTATGTTGAGAATCCTGGGCGAGTGTAGGAAATGTGAACATTGACGAGATGAAAGCAGAAAAAACTCGCCCACATAGTCGGTGACAACAGCTTCAGCGCCGTGATTCAGCTGAGGCCCGCACAATCTTCCACATTTCTCTCAAACTTGTTATTCGGTGAGTCATGTTTACCGCCTACATGTATCTTTCACCTTCTGAACACCTTCCTCGCTGGGAATAATTTAATACAAAATAGAGCACATTTCACTCAGCAACGACTCCAGCAGATCAGGCCACAGATGGGAACACGTTTGGGGTGGTTTGTGTGGGAAGGATTCGTTAAAAGAATCTAAAAAAGATTGATTAAACTGGCACAATGTACAACAAAAAAAAGCAATAAGTGTACATTGCCAACACACGCACTATGACCCAGTTTCAGAGTTAAAAAAAAAGTGTGCATACTAATAATAGTAAACAAAAATACATGAGATAAAAGCAGTAATCCTGATGTACAAGTGACACATGAAAGGAAAACAAAAAATAAGACCAGTGTCCCTGTATCTCACACATCCAGCATGTTCTATCAATTGTTTCAATTGTTGTCTTACTTCCAAAATGCCTCAATACAATGATATCTACCAATAAAAAACTATATTATATTATAACATTTGTCATTAGTGATTGTATCTCAGACCCATTACAAAAGAAACACCATAACTCATTGCGTCCCTATACATTTGTCCCTATAGTGTATGAATTTTGCTTTGGGCTAATGATGCGTAAGATTTGTGTACAACAAGTTAGACTTGGAGCCTAGAACCAATACAATGTTGAATGTTTGAGGTTCTCAGGTTCAGTCTCTATGCCAGACTCCTTAACAGTGTAGCGGAAAAAACCCCAAAATAATCCAAAATGTATTTTTGGGGATTTTTTTTGGAATGTGGAAAACATCCCACTTTGTAATTGTTTTTCTTAGGTTATGTTGAAGTTATTTATATTGTTTACATTTATTATGGTACTTGTCACATGCTTTGAATTGTATTCAGAATAAAACTGATACGACAAAATAACAAGCACTTAATGCTATAGAAATGAGTTGTTTAGCTTAATGGACTAATGGAAATATTGTGGCATTAAAATGTATTAAATTACATTTGCTGATACCTGCAGAAACCCTGATATTATTTAGTATTAAGTAGGAAAGGAAGAGGTAATTAATCAAAGCAGAGTTAAGTCAAAAATGTACCTGGGTAGAAGGTCACTACTGCGCTTATTTCTATAAAACGTTAGTAAAAACTTGCTAAATAAAACCCTTCAGAAAATGAGAGGTGCAAGTCTGGTCTTTCCCACAGTCATATCAGATACACATTTCATATTTCAGGTCAGCATGTTCAGGTCTGAGCTGGAATCAGGAGGTGGTCAGCTTAAAAAAAAACAAAACACACCTCTGAACTCAATGTCCTGGCTCAGGCTTTTGACATAAACAGATGTGAGATTGATATGTGTCTTTTGTTACTCTCTTGACCTTTTGTACCAAGCTAACATGGTTGCAGACTCTGTCACACCTGATATTCTCCGAACAGGACATTTACTTGTAGTTCACAAGTCTCTAAAAGCTCCAGAAGGTTTTGTCATGCATGTTTGGCTCTACGTTTCATAAACAGTGAAACGGACTCCAGGGAACATATGAAACTTGTGACGTTCCTTCAGACCTTTGTGTGTGTGTGTGTGTGTGATGCATTAACACCCCATATTTTACTTAATAGGCATTTTAATGAGAACTGCGAATGACAGAGGAGAGGTAAACAGTAGCCGCAGGAAAGAAAAAGCTCAGATGGGAGTACGTCTGTCTGTCTGATCCGAGTACAAAGAGAGACGGAAAACAGAGGCAGGGAGACGGCGCTGGAGGCATGTCAGTGTTGTGTACGGGTTAATGACTGATGGAAAAGGAAGTGAAACTACTCTGGGTAATCAAACACTCACAGGGCAAAGGTAAGGGTGTGTTTCTTACCATCAGCAAACAGTTTCAAGTTTAACTTTCGGCCTAAAATTCTAGATTTTGTACCTCAAACACCAGCTCAGAAGGTTGTGTGTGTGTGTGTGTGTGTGCGCGCAAATGTAAATGTATAGTCATGAGTAAAGACCAGTCAGTACTAAAAATTAAGAAAGCTACAAACATTACAGCGGTGGATAGCTGATAACAGCATCATAATCTCTGAATTAAATGCAATGCATCTATTAAACATAGTCTGCAAACTTTAGATGTTTTTGCTCAGCTTTCAATTATTTTCCCTGACTGTTCATATTCCTTAATGTTTACATGCACAAAGACAGCGGTGGAAAAAGAGCATGGATGTACGTTCTTAAAACATAAAGAAAATATTCAATTACAAGTAAAGGTGGTGATTTCAAAACCTTAACTCAGTAAAAGTGTGTATTAGTCTTAATATACAAACAATAAAAGCAGTGTTGTAAAATGATCCCTGTCAGTACTTTACTGCTCTGTACTGTTTATATTACTAGTTTTTCTATTGCATTTAGGTTAATGTTGCATTTTCCTGCTGAACACTGTTGCAGTTGGGTCCATTTAAACATATGTATAGAATTGAGGGACTCCAGCGCAAAAACAATCTGATGTGTATTTAATTTATGACCAAATATGGAAGTATTCCAGATCAGAAAACCACCATATAATAAATACACCATATAATTTCTATGTGATTTGTTTGTTCAATCCAGCATGGAAAACATAATTGAGTTGCATGTGAACAAAATGTCTGGTATGGACCAGTTTTGTCATCAAGTCTTCATAAATGATACATGTCAGATATCTGAATACTTCCAACGATTCAACATGTTTCATCAAATTGACAGGCTAAATAACAATATGATCTTCATTTTATTTTTCAACACTAGTCGAAGTCAAAGTCAACTTTATTGTCAAATTCTTCATATGTACTTGACATACAAAGAAATCGAAATTGTGCTTCTCACTGCCCCATGCATCGACACAAAGAAACATGAACTGACAAGACAACAGTAAAGTGCATAGTACAATAAAACATATAGTAACATTGTCAAACATATCTTAACCACTAGTGATATACACATTAAGTAAAGTGCAGGTAGCTTAAGGCAGTAAGCTTAAGTAGTGCAATAATAAATATAAATATGGTCAGTGCAAGTACAAGTGACTTTAGTGCAATGGTTATGTACTGTATAAAAGCAATAACTGTAACTAGGACTGAAGAGCACATGAGGGAGATGAGTTATGACAGAAATAGCAACAGATTCCAAAAGAAATCATCATCATCCGTCTACACTAGTTGCATTGAGAGTGATGGACTATACTACTTCCACCTGGAGTTGTACTTCTCACCAGCAAATGCCTTCTCTGATGAGATAGTCCCGATTATTCTATAGCCTACATGTTGAACCAGGCCAACAAAAGCTGAGAGTTACAGTTAAAATATGTGGCGTGTCATGGGAGTCAAATGTAGGTCATCTGCTAAAAGTAAAAGGGAGAGTGAGCTGAGGTGAGACATGCTAGAGAACAACACTAGTGCATTAATGGGCCATTTTGACAGGGTCCACACTACTGAGTTTGACACAGAGCTGAGTGTTTGTTCACTATCTCAGTCCTTCAATTGGAGACATGAGGCGCTGCCAAGTGCACTGCTGCTGTTAGAGCTTCATAGCAGTAATAGGCGAATAAAAGCATCAAAGCCTTTCCTTGAAGATTGAGTTGGTAATAGCAGGCAGGCACACAGCCTTCAGCCTGTAACGACCGTGTGAAAAGAGTGAGGAATGTTTGGGGGCTGTTTGAGTGGCTGTGTGTCTGAAGGGTCAGCAGGACAGCCAGGAGGGGGGATGGCATTCCTTAATCTGCTCACCACCCACTGCTTACTAAATGAATGGTAGCCTGGGGGGTTGGGTCAGTATGCCTGACTTGATGGCGGACCTGTGTGGTCGGATCAGATCAGGTATTTACGGCCCAAATTGTTTGGAAAATCTCAATAGGTGTAATAAAAACAAGACAATCGTGCCACACATTTTGCTTTTATGTCTCGATTCCTTATACATTAAATCTGTTCTCTGTGAGTGATGTATTCTTACAGTAAGAACTTCATCTAAGAACTAGTCAACAAACATTTCAGCCATT
>JAPTHA010000016.1:7766470-7795637 GCA_029814585.1 Gymnapogon annona | reverse complement strand
GTGTGTGTGTGTGTGTGTGTGTGTGTGTGTGTGTGTGTGTGTGTGTGTGTGTGTGTGTGTGTGTGTGTGTATATATACGCACACATTTCATTTTTTAGTATCTGCATCATCCAGCACTAATACAGTTAAATGTAAATATTATCAGATGAGATTATAAGGTGACAAAGTGCACAAAATGCTGATGAATGATGACTTGCTGATAAATGCACAGAAGTGACAATGATTTATTAATAATTGTAAGGAAAAAAATTAACTGACAATTTACAGATTAAAAGGTTAGATCTGACCATATGTCTGCATGCTGGGAACACCAGATTTACCCCCTGAAGGGTCAGTTTATTGAACAGGAAAAATTCATGTCACCTCTTGTTTCCGTGTTACAAGAATTCATATATGTGTATGCGGATGAACATAATGTCTGTGAAGAGGATGAATTTTGTTAAAGAGCCTGCAGATAAGAACAGAATCCATTTCTCTAATCAGAGAATTGTTATTACAGATTGTTATTGTGATTTTCGTGCTGTGTGTGTGTTAAATAAAGCTTGTAATTGTGTTGGCAGCTTTAGGGTTCCCCAGTGGTGACAGGGAGGAAGGAGTGTGTTGAGAGTACATGTGTGTGCATGTGCGCACATACATGTCAGAGGGTGATGTGGTGGGGTGAGAAGGGCCCAATTAATGTATCAGGTCTTTTTTTCACTGCTGGTCTCTGTTTCTGCATTGGCTTAAGGAGCAGATGAATAGGGCTAAATAGAATTTGATGTGTGTTTGCGTGTGTGGTTGCCTTCATATCTGCCCCTAACAATAAGTACTGCATTAGACCAAGCTATCTCTGTCCCCATCTCTAGCGTTCGTGGACACACACACACTCGTAATGAAATCACAAAGCCTCCATATCATTGCTATCACAGAAAGATATAAACCCATTAGCTTGTTCCTTTGGGCATGGACACACACACACAGGTTTATCATTACACGCTGTAAAGCTTTTCCAATTGTATTATCCCTCTGATGTCCTTCTCTCTGTTGTCTGTTCCAGTGCCTGGGGTGCAGAGGACAGATAGGGTGGATGTGTGTGTTTGTGAGATGCAGAATGAGATACAGCACATGTATTTTTGAGGGAAGGTATCTTGCGGAGGAAGTTATTTTGGTGTTGCTTCAGTATCTTTTAAAAGAAAAGAAAAGCCTCGACAAAATATTCACTCTAAATCAACTGTAGGCCTTGTCTCCATGTTGACGTTTCATTAAAATCCGTGCTGATTAGAATAATAAACCTGCATCTGCAGGTGTCATGTGCAGGTGGATGGACTCATGTATCACAGTATCAATATATATCATGATCCCCTCTGTTATCTCGAATGCCTGTGAAATAAGGATGCTCCATCACACTGACATAAGACCTGGACGTCGAACCTCACCACGGACCAGTGAGCCTCATTGATTTGAACAGACAGTTAACTTCTGACAGCAGACAAATTTCTCTGGGCTCGTGACATGGATTATCACATCACCCAGACTCGTGCATGGATTTGACGTTCTCTGATTAAGGTTATTTGTTTGCTTTTTGTTTGTTTTTTCCCTTCAGTGCTAAACTGTTAGCAAAGATTTAATGAATTAATTGCCTTTTTAAGAGGATTGATGCCAGCATGAAATTTCCACTGGATTTCTACTGTGTGTCAACAGGTGACATCATTTCCCTTTTACCCTGATCATACTTCTGCTCTCTACATTTGAACTAAGTCTCAAAACGGCAGAACTTCTTCTCTTCTCATAAGAATATTTATGATTTTTTTAATCATTTTATTTTTAAAAGAGCAATAGAAGATTGTTGTATGACTTACTTCACGTCCACCTATTGCAAGACTATGATGAGTTCATCTGGGCTTTTCTTCAGTGCTGGTGCACCACGTAGTCAAAGTCCATCAACCTGAGATGACCGCGCACATTTCAACACCTTCTCCAGACAAGAACTTTGTCGTTTAAAAAAAAGAAACTTTCAGTGGTTGTCACCTTAAAGTTACCAACATCAGAACTCAGAAATGTCACCCTGTACAACAGTTGCATGATTTTTTTTTTCATAGTGATTTTTGACATATTAAAAATAATGGAAGACATTATCTGCACTGCCACTGCTGAAACTCCTCACACTAGAGAAGACTCACTAAGAGCTTATTGATCTACTCTCACAGGCTTTATAGTGGCTGTCGATGAGGCCCATTTATAGATTGTCGGTACCATGTCTATACAAGTGGTAATAACCTGATTGTGTGCAAAGATTCCTCCAGTATTTTCACAAAGGCACTCCTTAGTTGCATGTAGTTGTGATCAATAAACTGTGGCTCTTGTAATCTAGGGTTTTTGGCACTGTAGTGCACCTGGCTTAGATAACTTGAATAAACGTTTTCTCAAAACCTGTAGGGCCAAAAGTACCACTAAAAACAATCACAATGTTAAATACGTGTGTAGATGATATGACACCATTTCTCACCAGTGAACAGGGATGTTTTTCCAGTGTTGGGTGTCCTAGAGTGGTGCAAGAGAATGGCATTTGACTGAATTTTAACAGCTGTTAGTAATGTATCTAACCCCTGTAGTTGTCTGAAAATAGTCTAGAAAACCCACCCTGTGACGTAAAGCCAAATGTCTGAGTCCAGAGAAAGAGGAGAGAATTGTAATTTCCACTCAGACCACTTGACTTACAAGTGCTGAAAGGTAATTAAGCAGTTTTTGCCTAGTGGTGCCAAAAACATGTTGAGCATTACAGCTCTCGGCTTTTGTGTATTTTCTTCCCTCCATCCCCAGCCAGCATACACACGCACACACATAAGGGGTGTCTTGGAAGCAGTGCAGTCATTTTCTCTCATACCATGAGGCTGCATGAAACAGAAGTTTCACATTTTACAACCATCCAATGATGCTGCATCCAATGATTATTCTCATTGTCAATTAATCTTTCACTTCCATGCATTTGCATAATTTTTCTGTATCCAGGTCAGACTGGGTGGGGGGGCAACCAGGTTCTACACTATCCCTGGGGGGGGGCACCCAGATCAGGATAGATCAAATCCCTCTGGTGTACAACCTGATCATGTGATCTGATCTGATCCATCCTCAGCTGGCTCCTCTGCATCAGTGGGTTAATTTTCTCAATTAATTGATTGTTGTTCAGTCTAAAATGGTTAAGAAAAGATGTTACACAAGATGACCACCTCAAATGTCTTGCTTTGCATACAAACTAAATAGTGAAATGAGTAAAAACACAAATTATTAACATAAGAGAATACCACCATCCTGTCAGTCACAATTTTGCAAAAATACGAAAATGCGAAATACGAAAGCGAAAATGAATGAAACAGACCATAGCTCCAGATAGAGATGCCAAATCTTGTTACAGCCTCTCACCAATTAATAGCTGACGTGTGCCCATTCAATCCTAACATCATGCCCATATTTCTGTTCATGTGGAAGAAAATCAGGTTTGAAAGACGTAATCGTGAGCGGTTTTCCCAAGTACTGCAAGTAAAGTTTTTTTTTTTTTACTCCAGCAGCTAAAGGGTTCATTTAAGACTGAATTAACTGTTGGAACTCTAATGAAGCTTATACCAAGACCACCATTCAGTATAGGCGTAAATTTGCAGGTAGAGAAATGAATATATACAGTATATTCACAGCGTAGCCTCTGACACACACAGTTAACCATTCAAATACATACATTCACACACACACATCCCAGCAGTCAGCCCAGCTCCTAATGCGCTAACAAGATCCCGTCCTCCTCCTCCTCCTGCCTCCCTTCGTTTTCCAAGTGATCGTAGGAGTCGAAGACCACCACAATGAACTGCGCTGCGGGAGAGAGAGGGAGAGAAAAGGGGTGAAATGGAGAGAGAGACGGAAAGAGCTGGAGAAGGCATGAACACACACTCTCCCCAGTCTTTTCAGCCGCGGAAAGAAAATGAGTTTTTGACTCGATACAAAAGAGGCTTTTTATATGCCCCATCTCTCCTCTATCTTTCTCCCGTCTGCCTTTCTCTGCTTTCTCATTTTTCTCCCTCACCAGCCTCGTTCCCTCTTTCTCCCCTCGTAATTTTCCTTCTTTCTTTCCCTTTCTCTCTCAAAAAGCGAGATATTTTCCTGCTAATGACTTAATAAGAGGAGCCATCTGAAATTCAATTACAGTAGATTTCATAGCAACGACTGCCATTTGGATGGAGACTGAGAAGTGTGAACTCGATGCTAGCCGATTTTTCTTTGACCTCTCACTGACTTTTATTTTTTTTAAGAAGAAGAATTTTATTTGTATAGCACCACCTATGCAGAAATGCTAATTGAAACCTCCACAACTGCTGCCTAAAAGTGATCTGTCCTCCAAAGCCAAAAATGACTTTGTGAACCTCAACTTACTCTATATAAAGGAAAAAAGTTTGACAACCAGGATGTGACCTTAAAATGGAAAAAAAATAACAAACGATAGAACAGAAAGAATATTTACCAGAACTAGTTGGTTCAAAAAACAGATTTCTTAGACTTGATCAGTGTTTGGAATAATTTCGACTGATCTGAGGGTCTTATGAGCTCCTTGTGTCAGACATATACAACAAGCATTCGACACAAGTGAAATGGGACGAAATCCACCAATCAGTAGAAAAATGTACTCAAAGAATCTGATGTTATTTTAAGACTTCAGTAGCTGAATCCTGGGGTTACTCTTCCAAGTTCTGTGGTTTGGTATGAACATTTCTCCATTTCCACACAGTGTCTTTTTTTTTTTTTTTCGGATGAGCTGCACCAGACGGATATGAACGAAAAGGAGGAATTTAGTACGGAAAAGCCTGTGACTCTGGCAGAAAATCCACTTCGTTTATTTAACTAAAACTTACAAAGCCTTAAAATAACTTCTGCTAAACTTTTAAACCAGAAGTGTATATTTTTATCATCCGCCACTAAATTCCACCATGAAAAGACCGCTTTAAATATTATTATAATGGTAAAGCAAAATTTTAATAAAGCTTTTCAAGGACTTAATACATCAGAGAAATCCAACATATATTTGCTACAGATTATATGGAAGTAATTTATAAAATATTTTAGCACTTAACTCTGCTCATAAAGGTCATACAATAAAAGAACAACTTTTTATAGTGCCATTACTCACACTTATGCTATTTTATAAAGGTATAATGTTATTAGTAAGTAGATTACCAATGCTTGTAAGATCCTATTACTAATTATCAAAGTGTTGGAACTACCAGATGGTGAACATGCATCAAGGCAAAGTGTAGAAATACTACACATCATTGTCTTTATAACTGCCTTTCTCATTGAGCTGTTCAGTCATTGGAAATATCTGAAGCTGTATTAAAAACAAGCTTTAGTAGTTTTTAACCTCACCCTTGCACATCGAGTTAATGTTTGCCAAGGCAGTGGCTGTTTTATTATCAGAAATACAGTCCACATAACACAGAAATAGATGCTTTTTTTTACTGTCTTTTATAGCAACTGCAACTTGCTTGTAAATGTGTTTACATAGATAAACGTCTTATTTTTAAATAACTGCATAATTGAAATAATTACTAAAACTTGTCTTTCATTACGACTCCTTCTTAAGTCCCATAGGTGTCCACCAGGAATACTAAGGGTTCCCCTCTCTATTGGAACTTGTATATTTACAGATCCAATTTTTTCACACCAGACCCAGGCCGTTTTCATATGTGGCCCTAAATCGGATACGTATCTGATGTTTTTCAAAGCAACCGCAGTCTGAACGCTCATGTCGCATTTCATCTGACTTTTTCGTCATTGAAGTGAGAGGGGCATCACAATTCTGCACCAGAGGCGGCGTGCTCTTTTTATTCTCAGTCTTCTTCTTCTCTTTATCATTTGCTCGTAATTTTGTCGGCTCCGATTGCACATCAATTTAAAAATTGATACGCACACACTGACTTGTGTTGCGCCTGTATTTACTTCCGTAAACACAGCGTGCTGCCTGTGGCGTCATGTGTTCTGCGCATGCGGGTCACTTTAGAGCCGCAGACCATTCACAATGGAGTCTGATGGCGGTCGCATTTAAATTGTAGTGTGAACAACCATGCAAAATAATCGGATCTCAGCAAAAAATCGGAATTGAGCATCAAGACCTGCAGTGTGAACGTAGCCTAACTCCATTAAAAGACTGTACGTAAGTTGTTTGCTTCAGGTTCAGATGCTGTTAAAGCACATCCCTGTTGTTTCTATACTGTAAATGTTTCATATCAGATTACATATGTTTTGTGTTTGTGACACTGCGACTCAAGGCCAGAGGCGGAATCCCACGCTGGGAAGAAAAAAGGAGGTAGCGGGAAGAAAAGTACAGTGATGCTCCTGTCATTTATCCTAGCGGTGTTCCCATGTCTGTCTTTATTTCCAGTCAGACGTCACTCCGTCCTGCTGGTTTTCTCCTGACCTTTTCAACCTGCTTTCAGAATCCTGCAAACTACATCACCTTTGCTACATCGATAAAGGACTATTCAGGGGTTCAGTATATATAATAATTGCGGTTCAAACACACATCGCCTTCTCAAACACATTGAGTCGTCAAGAGGGGAAAGTGCGATGTAGGGGAGCGCGATGCAGGAAAAGGCTCATGGTGTGAGAGTCAGCAGCTCTGCGTGATTGTTACTCTTCTTGCAGCTCTCACCAGGAGGCACACACACAACACATTGTGGCGTTACTTAAATACCCCCCTCCCTAATCTCCCCTCCATCTTCCTCCACAGGATTCTCACCCTTCTCCCCTCATCGTCGTCACCATTACAGCTTTTGTTTTACAAGTCAGCCCTTTCCTTCCTCCCCTAGCATCTTGCTTTCTTTGCACCTTCCAGACTGAGGATCCTCTCTGCATCCCACCTTCAGCCCCTCCCTGGCTCCTTCCCAGTTATTTCCTCCCTATATCAGCATGATTTGCTGGAACGAGGAAAATGATAATTGCTATTTTTAGTTGTAATATTTCAGCAAACGTTATCTGTCCAAAGTTTTTTAAGTTTTTTTCCTTTGTACTTTGCCAGCTTCCCTCTCCCCCTCTTTTTCCCTTCTCCTTCTTTACTGCTTTTTTTTCTGCCAGAGCAGTCTGTCCCCCCACTTTAAAGGAGCCATATTGTTGTTATTATCATTGTCTCTAACTGGATCAGTTACCATTAGACCTGAATCTTTCTCCTTCTGAGACCCATAGACCAGCTCTCTAACCCAATAGAAAACCCATGGGCGCTATTACAGATGGCCGACCCATTCACAACACAACACACACACACTGTGGTACAAACACACAGATTTCATTCTGAAGATTCATTGGACTAATCCCATCAAACAGGGACACATGCACTTACATACACACCATAATGCCTTTTCACAGCCATTTCAGGGTCCCTGTGTTATCAAATACAGATACATACACATGCACACGGCACTCTCACTGAAAATCCTCAGTTATTGCAGCTCAATGAGCAAATGGCTGCATGATTAGGAGCTGATGGGGCTTGAGTTATATGCGTTTGTGCATTGAGGAGACTGTAACAGCTGCACACAGCTGTCATTATGACTGGATGTATGGCTAGGACTGAGGAAAAGAGGGTAAATGTCATTCTTTCAATGAGGTTATCTCTAATAGATGGACAGTTGAAGTCCTGGTTTCCATTAACTCCACTCTCTGCTCAATTCCTGCACCATTCTTTGTAACGTCGTTAATAAAAACCTCCAACAGCAAGTGGTAGAAGGGCTTCCTAAACCGATTCATTCACTTATTTTTGAGATGGAATGATCCCATATAGAGTGTTAAAGAAACAAGTTAGCGTTTTGTTCTTCCGGTTCTATTCCCCTTGGAAAGGGTCTTTTTCAGTGGCTTTATCAGAAGATGCTTTAAATACTATTTGTGGTAAACCAATGACTCATTCAAAATGTGTCAGTGATATTGAACATCATTTCGCCAAAGTAATTATCTGCCCTTACTGCCCATCCCGGCTGGATAGCTCAGTTAGTAAGCACCAGGCTGGTGCGTAAGGGGACCCGGGTTCGATTCCCGGGAGGGAAGGAAGGGCATCCGACGTAAAAACAAGGGAATTGGATTCGCTATGGCAACCCCGGAAGGGAAAAAGCCAAAAGAAATCGGATGGATATCTCAGTTGGTAAGTCACTGGGCTGGTGCATAGGTCATACTGGGTTTGAGCCCCAGTAAGAGTGTCCAGTGGGTTGTGTCAGGAAGGGCATCCGGTGTAAAAACTCCTGCCAAATCAAATAAGCATATTGGATTCGCTGTGGTGACCCACAGCGAAAAAAGCTGAAAGAAATCATCAATTTCTTTCAGCCCTTCTTTCTTATTGTCCTTGTCTTGAGGTTTTATTTAATGAAATGATCCAAAAGCCACTGCTGCAGGGACAATGCTAACTTCTGGGTCACCGTACAGCAGCATTTTATATTGTCCTTGTGGTATTCTGTCTCACTGTGTTTTTAGATTTATGTGTCCAGTTGTATTTTTTTCAGTTCCTCTTACATTTCTTCATCGCGTCATTTTTTACTGCCACGGTTGATCAGCACATCTCAGTTTTTTTCCATGTGTGTATAATGGTTTGATCTTAACCTCTGACCTCAGCTATGAGGAACGAGCCCGATACCTAGAAACCATCGTGCAGCACCACCAGGAGCCAGCCACTTTTGAGGATTACGCAGCTCGCGTCTACAGCCCTGCTCCCTGCACCCACCTTCCTTCTGACTCGGGTAAGATTTGGATTCTGTGAAACGTCCACAAAGAAAATAAGTCTCCATTTGTTTTACTGATTTAACCATGTAGTTTTAGCTGTTTAAAAGAAAAAAAACATAGCTATTTTGATGGTAGGTTAGACCCTTTAGTCTTTTTAACCAAAAATGTTTAAAACCAGATCTTTAAATTTTGCCCATCATCTCACATCTGACAAAAATGAATCAGAATTTCCTTCGTAAAACTGTGGTCACAGAACGACAACAGATTTTTATCTCACTCATCTATCTATCTAAGTTCACTTAGGTGGCATTTTATGCCTCGTCCCCTTGTTTTAATAACTGATTGTGCCTGCTACATTATAAATCAGCCACACTCCAGTGCCTCTGTCTGCCTTTTTAACGACAGTGTGTCCAAGCGCTCTGGCAGATCCCAGTCTGATTCACAGTCGTGTATCCGATGGGTTCTGTTTCCTATCCAAAGCTGTGCTCAGCCTTCTTCTGTCTCCAGACTATCTCTGAGGAATTAGCTGACATCTGATCAGCCGCGGTGATGCCAGGCGCACACATGGGAGTTATATCCTAATGTGTGACACTCATATGTATCCTGTTAAGTTTATTAGATGGTAACTGATTGTTTTGGTCTGTAATGTGCCTGCTTAATTGTCATTTAAAATAGTGAACAGGCCTTTGACTGGCTTAATACAATTATTCAACACAGCAGTTATTTACAATGATTTGATTCCACAGCAAAGCCACACATGTTAAAGAGGTTACACATGCAGCACAAAAGGACAAGATGTTACCGAGGTGTGATTTGGTGCAATACTGTCTGTAATTGATAAGTGTTACTGTTCCTGTTGCTCATTTCTTCAGCTCACATGTCAGAAGTAATAATGATAATGGCTATCAAATAATAATCAACCCAATTTGAGGCTGAACAACATCCAGCACAATTGAAAAACCTCTTCGTGGTGTCTCAAATTGCCTTGCTGGCATGCTGCTCAGCCCCAAAAAGCATTTCAGAGCATCGGGTAACGTGTGTCACATGTGTAATATAGGCTGAATGAAACCACAGCCCGAGCTTCTGTTAATATCCACAGTTTTGAAGAGATTAATATTGGCACACTTCACAAATTCTCTACAACATGATGACCACGTGCTCTGAAATAAACCTTACTCATGACTCAACCCCTCCCCTTCTCTCTCTCTATCTCTCTGTTGCCAACTACCTCCAAAATAGTTCATTATGTTATTACGTCATTCATTTGTATGCATATTTTTCAAACTATATTTCACATCATAATTTAGAATGTGAAGTATAAATTATATCTAAATAGAATATATCTCAAACCTTACGTCCAATGTGTGACCTTTAATTACAAAAAAGCGTCTTCTCAAACTTGACTTAATATGTTTAATATATTTAATAATTCCATGTCCATGCATAGTATTATTCCTATATTATTATCAGTAGTGTGAATTTGTCAGGCATCAAGTAAGCAGCGTATTCAAAATATTCTGATTTAGAGTTAGTTCTGTATGGAGGCCGTTCCATTTCATATTAGTAGGATGTGCCGATACTGCCTTTGCATGTCTTTTCAAATGTCAAAGGACAAGAGGACTCTATAACAGACTCCAATTTTATTCAACAAAAGAAAAAAGTCAGCAGTAGGAGAGGGTAAAAGATAACAGATTACACAGACTTAACTTCAGAGGTCCCTTTTTAAAACTGCGTGGTAGCCTTACACATTATCCTTTACATTGGGTGGACTATAAAGTATAAAGTCTGAACAACTGTGTCAAGAAACTGTCAGCACATATTAGATTTTTATACCTGTTAGAAATACACAGCTTTCAGAGTCTAGACTAGAATTAAGGTCACAATCCAAATTATTTATGTAACATCCAGTATTTCAAAGAACCCAAAGTGTATTCTGTAAGACAAGAGCCTAAAGGAGTACGCCTGTTAATGGAAAGTCTAATTCCAATGAAATTTGTTAAATTAAAGAGTCACAAACTGTACTGTAAAAGTAGCATGTTTTGATTTTCCTCGTCCTCATAATACCATCGGGAGCCGTCAATGCCTCTCACATCCACTTACTCATCAGGTGACATGGGTCTGTGAAGGTGTAGTGATCAGGTCTTAAGGTGGGCATTTGGACTAGTCCATTAGCAGAACATGTGGTCAATGTGTGGACATCCTCCCAAAAACTCACCTTCAGTGTTTTTAAAAGGACACTAAAAGGGTCTTAGAAGTCAACAAATCTAGAAGAACATCACTAAGTCGGCAACACTTCTGTCTCTATCTGCCCCTGTATTAACGCAAAGGTCCTTCCCCTTAACAGCACAATGATCCTGACTGTTTTTGTTTTAATTTCACCAAATTGTTCGATTTTTTTTTTTTTTTACAATACGTTTTGTTTCGTTTTTTATTTTTTTCTCCTTTTTTATTTTATTTTTGTTTATATTTCTTTTTTGTTTTCCCTTTTGTCCCCCTTCCCATAGATCGTAATGTCTCACTTGCCTATAGCTAAAAGGTAAGCCTGATCACATGATTGACATACCCCGTTCTGATTGGCTTTTTCTACTGACATTTCAGCCTAACCTTTGCCTTCCTCTGATATTTCCCCCATAATGTCTTTATCTCTTTACTTATCTCATGTTCTTTTTCTTCCTCTGTGGTTTACACAGTCTAAGCAGGGCTGCAGCACTGTTCTACTGAAAAAGAAGTGTCATTTACAGTCTGTGGGTGCATTTCGGTTTCATAGTTCCTTTGTAGTTTTTATCCCATGTCATATGATATAAATTACAATATACACACGCACAGTTCATGCAATTCCTATTGTTTCTTATATTTTACCAGATTGTACTCATGTGACAACAGTGACACTTTCTTTTCAGAACACTTTTCTGTCATTTCTGTCTTTTTCTTGTTTGTTCTGTTAACCTGCAACGTCACCTCACGCACTCACCTGGTGAGACTAACCTTTAACCTTTTGTATGTTCCTTTACTTCTGGTTTGGATATGTAGCACCGTAGCATCACACACACAGACACACGCTCAGAATCTCTACTTATTTAAAGAGGTAAGGTAAGCTGAAGTGAACATAAAGCTCCACTTTCTGAACATTTAACACTGAAGCTTGGTTTCTCTTTGCAGTAGAGTTACATGTGTAAAGTAAAGAAGTGACGAGGAGAAACACGATTATGATTAATACAATGAACTCCTTTTATCCTTACACTGTATGTGTGTACAGATGATGCTTTTGTGAGTAATGTCTTTTGTGCAGCTTTGTCTTTTATACATTTGAAAGCTTCTGTTTTTATTCAGTTTTCTGTTTTTACTTTTTTCTGTTCTTTCCTTTCAATTCCTCTCCTCTCTCCTCTCATCTTTCCTCTCTCCTCTCCTTTCCCCTCATCTCCTCTCCTATTCTCTCCTTTCCTTTCCTCCCCTTTCCTCGTCTTTCCTCCCCTGTCCTTTACTTTCCTCTCATGCCTTCTCCTCCTTTCTTCCCCTATCCTCTCCTCTCCTAGAGGAGCATAGTGTTATGTATCTCATGGTCCCTAAACCTCTAGACAGTTTTAACCTTCTCAGAGTGAAGGGGAAGGGTCTCAAGCAGAAGGTCCTTCATGCTAGCTGTGAATGGTATGCTTCATAAACGTATAACCTAGAGTAAATCCCTTTACTGCTCATTTACGCTTCTAGTCTAGTTATCCGACATTTCCTGTGCTTTACTTGGTAAAGTTACAAAATAGTCCAACTCTTGACTGGGTCGGATTTGTCCATATCACAGCCTCTCACCCTTGTAGTATATCTCAGCAAATTTCTTCAAATTTAAGCGTTCTTGCAATGAGGTCCTAAAGCGCTGATACAAATACATAAGGTTTTTATGTTTAACTGCTTTTAGGCTTTTTCTTCCTGTGAGCTAAATTTGATCATTAGTTTGTAGTTTTTAACCAGTTTGGACTGGATCCATTGAACACTGATGGATAATTTGCCACAAAAAAAAAACTAGATGCTAAATTTGATATCATCCTAAAGCTGTAATTAATTACAAATCCAGGACAATCAATACACCAAATGTCTTCTTTATTGCTTTTTGAAACAGATTTGAAAAGTAGTGCAGTTGTCTATTTGTGAAAACGAAACAATTTTATAACAGTTGATTTATTTGTAATAATTAAACTTAATAACCATTAATATTCCATGAACATATACAGATGAAGATGATTATCCGTAAAATAAACCAAAGGGTCATTTAATGCATTGCCCAAAATTTGTAACAGAATAAGTTGTAAACTACAGTATTCTTGTTCATCTGACTTTTATCGTGTAGGTTTTAATGACCTCGCAGAGGGAAAAACTGTGAACTTTTTCACAGTTTACGTGTCATGGATTTTATATTTATCTCACAGACCAGGTCTCAAAGGCTTAGACACATCAGTTATACAGCATCACCATAAAAAGCTCTTCCAGATTCAAGATGAATTTATTGCCATTTGTGTTGAAACACATAGGAATGTTTCATAAAGGTTTTCTGTTGAAATAAGTGGGTCTAGTGGCATTTGGGGACTAGAATCAAACCTAGAACTCCAGTTTCTAGAGCTGTTGGAGCTTGTACATAGTTTCTTTGTCTAGCTATCTTAGTTGTGTGTGTGTGTGTGTGTCTGTGTCTGTGTGTTGCTGTAGTTTTGCCTCAGGAGAACGTCGTTGAACATGATGTAACTATGTCTGTGTCCCTTCATCTCCTCTCATATGCCTCCTCCCTCCTCTCCTTCATCCCTCCGTCCCATGCCTCCTCCACCTCTTCTTCAGGCTCCTGCCTCGAGATTCTTCGGGGAGAAAGTCCGGCTCTTGGGGAGGCCGGGAGCGACTCGGCGTCCCCCATGTCTCCTCGGACTAGCAAGAGCCGCATGTCCATGAAGCTGCGTCGCTCCTCTGGATCGGCCAATAAGACTTGAGCTCTGTCTAATCACGCAGACCCGAACAAAAGCAAACGCTTTCTATCACAACAGGACAAATGAAAGGTGGTCTCTCCTCTTACATCAGCCCATCAGGTGTGATTTACCCCAGCTGTAGCTGTACATTAGAGTATGAGGAATTAAGCTGTGCACAAATTCAAACTTACATTGATGTTACTTATGAGCAGGACAAACGTAGTGTGGCGCCGTCTCAGATGGGTATTGCATCACGGACGTAGTTTTCCTGATTAAGTCTGTTTGTGAATCGGCCAGTAACGCTTCTATCACACACATGCTCTTCTCAGATAATGTACAGAACACTACTTTGTCGTGCCGCTGTTCTCTTTAAAACTGCTCAGCTGTTCTATCTTGTCAACAACAATATACTGAAACTTTATGTGAGCGGTCACACGTATCTGCTGCTTTAATCCTCGGCTTTGCTCATAGAAATTCAGTTGGATCCCTGCTGTAGCCTGTTGATCCACACCGTGGTCATCCTGATCAGTGCAGTATGAGTTCATGTCCACATCGGTGCCATGTTAGAAACCTGTACAGACTCCAGTGTAAGATTTCCTGCCGCGTTCTGCTTTGAATCACTCTGCCTTCTGTCATCAGAGCACATTCAGTCAGACCGCTTTGAGAAATCTGTATATTTGTACTATAGTCACAAAGCTGAGTTTTGATATTAAGAGAATGGAGAACGTAGTGAGGGTGAAGACACCTGACGATTGCTGCATGGAGGTAGCAATATAAAAGTCTATTTTTGTTCTCCACGCGCATATAAGGGCAGTGGTCCCACACCAATCACTTCTCCAATGGACTTAGAAGTAGTGTATTTGCTTGCTACCAACAACAAAAGGAGCCGCTGTAAATGTGTCCTCCAACCAAAAACCTTTCCTGTTTGCAAATGAGAAGGAAATAGCCCCGCCTGAACATGAAGCTGATGTGAGATCAGTGTTTATGTGAAGGAGAGAAAAGCGCTTTTTAGGAAATAAACCAGACAAACTGATCAAAGAGCAAGCACTTGTTCCGTTAAGTTTAGATGTGACTTCATTTTTGGGGTTTTTTTGACAATGCTGTAAAATGTGGAAAAGCACTGACGTCACTGCATTTATTTTCTTCTTTTTTTTACGTACTGTAAAACGTGTTTTGACCCAAATGCAAAATTTTGCTGTCATTTTAGTTCAGTGTCATGCTGTCATCTGACGCAATGGAACCACACCTTTTCTTTGTTTCTATGAGTTTATATATATATATATTCTGTACATCTATATATGTATGAGTATAATTATATATATAAAGTAGATATATGAATATCTATAAGGATGTGTACAGTGTGCGACTGCTTGTTGTGTATATACTGTCTTATGAGCATAGCTGCCAAAACCAAACTGTGGTTTTAACCTTGGACCACATCTGCTAAAAAAAAAAAAAAAAAGAAAGAAAGACTGACACTACAAGACTTTTTGCTTCAACGGTTCCTTACTGATAACCAGTTTGCACTTCATTATTGAGGAATGGAGAACTCATGCTATTTTATCTCACGTACTCCTATGTTTGGTCATTATTTATTCTCTTGGTAACACCAGCTGATCGTCCAAATTTAAATACGAGGAGATATTAGGATTTGGGATTGTCCGTGACATCAACAGTGTTTGTAAAATGTCACTTTGCTTTTCCTCAGTGTATGGATTATTGCAAAAGCTGACGCAGGCTGGCGTTGGTGCACTTAGAGTGACTGAGCAGCACTAAAGCGTGAGGATGTCAGGACGTCCACTTTTACAAACAGAAGGAGGAAAAGTGCGGAGAGAGATGACCTCACATTATATGTAAAGTATTTTAATACGATATGTTTTCTTTCTTGTTATCTCGTTCTTGTATCCAGACTCATCCCCAGTTCTTTTTTTTTTTTTTAATTTATGGAGGGGAGCCGTGTGTAATCACAAAACATAACATCGCGCTGCCGTCGAGAGTTTTGTCCACGTTGTCATTCTAATACTCCATCACTGACTCACCTCACAGGGGGGGGGGGAACAAAAACATGTTTGCACGATTTCTTAAAAACTGGCCTCAGAACAAAAGTTTTTCACGTGGGTGTGCAGTATATTTCCATCAAATTTGTTCTTCATTAAAACCTGTTTTTTCCCATTTTCTCCACAAACGGATCACTCCTATAGAGACCACGCCTCCACTGTCAGACAGATGTCTTTACATGTCTCTTCACCCTGACACACAGCTGTATTTTCTCATAAATGTTATATTTTCAGCCATATATTCTCCACAACGAGAAAAGGGATTTTTTTTTCTTCTTATTTGACCCCTCTGTTGGGTTGCATTTTTTTTAGAGATTTAAGATTAGGGCTATTTTCTCTCCATTTTTGTGTTTTTTTTGGTGTTGTTTTTTTTAAGTGAAAATATTTACATCGTCCCTTGTAACGATCGTCCTTTCGTCGGGTTAATGACTATGTGAGTGAACTCTGAGGTTGAAGCACCGTTGATTCGTTGGTCAAGACTTGTGGTCCAGTCGCCCCAGTGCACCCTGGGTCTGATCTGTACATGCTGTATATATACTTGAGTCACCATAGTGTTCCGTAGTGTCTGCTGAAGCGCTATCCACCCGGACACGTCCCAAACTCCACAAACCACACAGCCATGATTTTGTCAATATGATTGAAGCTAAACCGCTCCTCTTCTTAAACGTCCACAAGGAATGATGGGTAATTTTCAACTTCGAGGGGGTTCTTTCAGTCAAATGTATCTGCTTGCTGTAAGACACCTGGACAAGAGGTGTTTCCCAGTGAATGCATGTCCATTTAAGAAAAACAGCCTGCAATAATATGTGTATTATTCAGGATAAATGACAAGTTTATTTTAAAAATGCATCATAAAACATCTGTGATTGGTTGTGTGAAAGTATTGGGTGACGCATTAGGTTACAGCCTGCAAACTACAGCGCAGTTAAGACCAAATTTACATCATGTGCCATTAGAGAAGAGTAAAACGTAAGGGTTAGAGAACATGAGGGAAGCTATTATATATCTGAAACTTTTCACCATAAATTATTATTTCTTTCATTTATCGACTTCTACATATAAATCCTTTTCACTGTAAACAACTCATTTAAATTTTTCGGCACTTTACAGTCATGTCAGTATCTTTGTTTTGTACTCCTTTCATTCCTTTTTTTGGGGGTTCATATTTAGTTTATTCCAAGGAATATCGAAGCATTACAAGAGTGAAGACACTGAAAAGCAATTTCCATACGAGTTAAGTTCACAATTGTTTTCTTTTTATTTGATGTAACGATATAATGAATCATACTGATGGTGAAGTTCAGTCAATTTTACACAGAAACAGGAGGTAGGAACTTCAAAACTTGAAAATGCTCCTTTTTTACTTTTATTATGCAAGTACTTTTCAGTTTTCATTTTAAATACACAGGTTTATGTTCTTTGTTCCCTAAACTTTGCATTTTTATTTCTATATATTACACACTGCTGTAATCGAAATTCAGATTCTAAATTTTATTTAGATTTACATCTAAATGTAAATCTAAATAATATTAGAGGATATTTTTGACTTGACACCTAAGAGACTTTTCCTTCTTTATTCTACTTGAGCAGCCACAAAATCAGACAGTAGAAACCCAATGAAGGTAAGAATGGTTAAACCCCCCCCCTCCTCGCGCTTTCAGAAAATAGATGCAGGTTCATTTTAATATTATTCTGATTTAAGTTTGGGACGATGCCGACGTATGTAACTACTGACTATAAATACTGCATTTATACAGTATGCATGACACCAGTTCAGTACTAACTGCATGTGTTGACCTTGTAACAGCCGCACCACAACACAGGCACACACACACACACACACACACTCCACAAGCTATGTTACTGTCAAAGCTGTAGTATGTAAACATGTCATGTCTGGGTCAGAGACACAGTGTGGATGTGCAATGATGGAATTTGACAATAAATGATTCATAACACTGATTCAGTAGATTTGTTTGTGTGTGTGTGTGTGTGTGTGTGTCTGTGTGTGTGTCTGTGTGTGTGTCTGTGTGTGTGTGCGCGTGACCTTTAAAAGCCTCAAATCCAACACTGATTATAGTGTAGTGAACATTTATTGACATTGTAGAATAGATTTCACATGGAACTTCCAACATATCAAAATAGTACTGTGTAGGCTTCATAGAACCACAATTACATCTTAGCATCATGAAAGCATTTTAGCAAATATTTCAACATTTCATTTATAATCAATAAAGACAAAGGACAGTTCTGTTACTAGCAGTACTAACATTAAATGTTCAATATCTGTATGAAAATACTTTGTAGTTGACAAGTTAACCGGTACATTTACTTTAAAAAAGGCATATTATGGTTTTTGTCTTTTTTCTCTTTTATTTATGTATTATTTTTTTATTGTTAGTATTTTTACTGTACACGAAATTGTCCTTTAAGCGGAGTCAGGGCATTGATTTTGTCTCCAGTTGTCAGGGTAAGGAAGGTCACTTTCTAAATGTAATTACAGGTAACTAATGATGATGGTCTGGTTCTTCACATGTTACAGTAGTAACGAAATCCGTAACTGGGCTGCTCCTGAGCATCAGTGTAATCTGATTACTTCACCACAAAAGGACCTTGAACATGATCTAAACATCACATCCCCCACATCAGTCTGTATACATCGGTGTGTATTTTTCCTCTTTTAAGTCATAAAATCATCAATATTTTCAATGTTACATGTCTTCAATCTTCTCGGGGTTTAATTCACTTACAAACGCTGAGGAAAAATTATAATTTTTTTAAAAAAAAAACAACAGGAGACACTATATTAAGTTCTTTTAAGGGTAGAAATGTTAAAGTTGTGTCTACGAAAAGTGTCCCATGTCACAAAAAATTCAAGTTAAATTGTTTAATCCTAACGTTTATTAAATAATCATTATTAGATCAATCTTATCAAGATGGTTTACCTGTCAATATTTTCAAGAAAGAGCAATATTTTAACACATTGAAAACGTTAATGGACACTTGATGGGAAATGGATAAAATGAAGAGACCTGGGGATGAACAGCAAAGTCAAGCAGACTGAAAACAGAACCGTGGTCTAACGCACCGAGGACCAGGTGAGGTTGTGTTCACGGACATGGTGTCAGTGCAATTATTAGAGCAAGTGGTTTATAAACTTTCAATAAATATATGAGCTGTCCATTAAATCTGAGAGCTTTATATTTGACTGGTTTCACCAACGGCAAAATTTGTTTTTATTTTACTTTAAGCTTTAAGCTAAGTCATTTAATCTCTTCCCGACCGACGGCGTGTGTTCATTATGTGAAAACCAGGATGAATGGCGGTTGAAACTAAAGGCACAGTAAACGCACCACGGTTCTCATCTGTGAAATAATTCACAGTAGCTGACCTTGAACTACCCAACACGTGTGTGAATGGAAAACAATAAGTTAGACGCGGACCGGGCCGGTACGGTGCGTTCAGGGTCTTACGGTCATCTGCAGCAGCATCACCTGCCGGTTCTCTGTGGGGTGAGACTTGTTGATGTGTCTCGTGAGCCCCGGGGAGCTAAAGAATGTGGACGGACAGTGTTTGCACGTGAATATCTGCTGCGTCGGCGGCTGTTGCTGCGTCTCCCGCTGCTCGCTGTCCCCGGTGCCGTTCTCGTCTCTGTGCGCATGGAATACGTCTGGTCTGAGCCCTCCTCCCAGGGTCCCCGCAAGTAGTTCGTCCCTCATCGCATGCCACAGTCGGTGCTTGTCCCTAATTTCCACCGACGGGAAGCGCGCGCCGCACAGGTGACACAGAAACACCTGGCCTTGCGCGCCGATGCTCTCGCGCCCCTGAGCGTAATTCGACAGCGGAGGGGAGGCTCGCGCTGTGAGCTCGTGAGCTGCCAGGTGTTTCTTCAGGTAGGCCTGCCGTCGGAACTTCTTCCCGCAGTACCGGCACTCGTACAGCTCCTCCTCCGTTAACGCCTGGACAAACGGCAGTGGAGGGAGCGACGGGGGCCTCTGAGCACCGTCTGCGCGCTCTCCCGGGTTACCGTTAAGAAGCAGCAGGCCGGAGGGGGGGCTGTCCGCCGCTCTCACCTGCTGCTGCAGGTCCAGACAGCCCTCCACCGGGTTCCGGTAGTGGGGCGAGGAGTCGTAGTGTGGAGGGGCCAGGCTGTCGTGGTCCGGGCTGTCCCGGGACCGGCCGTGGAGCAGCAGCAGGGCCGACTCTCGCCTCATGCGGGAGCTGTCCAGTGCGCCCTGGTGCTGATTACCGTTCATGCGCAGCAGCTCGTTCTCTTTCCCCTCCATCTCCACCGGTTGCCTTTCGTGCGCAAGGAGCACGCGGGCCTCTTTTAACGGCTGATTTTTGTTTATCATCTCTCCTCCCTGGTTGCTCACCGGACGAGGTTTGTGCCAGCGGCGGTGGGAGGCCAAGTTGGCGGGACAGCTGAAGACCTTGTCGCACTCGGGACACCGGTACTCCACGCGCACTATGCGGGAACACTTGTGCTGCGCGAGAGAGAAAGGGTCTGGATACTCCTCTTTACAGAGCTGACAGATGAACTCTCCCAGGGGTTGGTTACCGGATGGACCGGAGGACTTCTCCCGGTGTCTCCTCAACTCGGGAGGCTCTTTCTTGATGCGAAGACCCAAAACCGGCGAGGTCGTGACCTCGTCCTCGAAGTTCAGTTTCCGGTTGACTTTTGGCTTCTTGGAGACGTTCCCAGTTTGAGGTTTGCCGTGCCTGGTGCCGTTAACGCGCTGATCCGGTTCTAAGAAGGTACGTTTCCTGGCCGTGTTCTGATCTGGGTTCAGTAGAGTCAGTGGGGGGAAAAGGTGCACGTGAGACAAATTGGGGTCATATTTGTCGCCGTGAATGTAGGAGTGCGCGTGGTGACCGGCGCTGCTCGAGAAGAGCTTCTCGATGGAGGAGGACGCCGGGGTCGGAGTGGAGTTCAGTAAGAACGGGAGCTCCGGTAGCTCCGACACTGGGGATGACATGCACCTCCCAGGGAACAACGGAGGGTTGTCGTCCTCCTCGCGCGGCTCCAAAAGTCTCGTGCCTACCGGTTTAACGGGGCTGCAGGACTCCGTCAGGACCAGGTCCCGGGCAGGGGGAGGAGGACGCGGGAAGAAGCAGGAGGAGTCGTCGTCGTCAGGAGTCAAAACATCCACTTCGGTCACTTGCTCCTCGGTCTCCGGTAACTGCGCGCGTCGGTCCGCCTCCGCCTCCAGCGCTGACTCCACGTGCGGGCTCCACACCTCTCTGACACCGTCCGGTCGCAGCACCGGGAACAGCCCCTCTGACCGGTCCAAAGAATCCCTCTCCTCCGGTTTGTCAGAGCCGTCAAACGTCAAAGCTGCGCCGTTAGTGCTGCTGTTTCGTGACCGGTACGACGCTGAGCACCGCCGGTTTCTCTTCACCAAGAATCCTCGAGGCATGGTGGCGGTGACGATGATGATGATGATGGTGGTGGTGATGGTGATGCTCTGCGCGTGGCACCACCAGCCGGAGAGACAGAAAGAACAACTCTTGTCTCAAACCTACTTTCAAGTAGAGCTTTGAAGAAGAGAGAGATAGAGAGAGGAGGGATGGAGGAGGGAGGGGGGGAGGGGTGGGTTGGTGGGGCAGGTGCGGAGGAGGAGAGCCACGAATGTCCGATGCGCGTGTATGGTTCAGGTTCTCGTGCGTTGTTTCTCAACTGCGCTGAACAACAATGAGTCGCATCCATTAAAGCAGAGGAGTCACATCAAAACAGTCGGTTTCGAGCCAACGACTGAAAGACGTGCACTTTTATTATCTCTAATTAATCTGATTTTGTTGTAAATGGACATGCGTGGCATTCTCACGACCAGGTTCCCCTGTAGTTCTTCTGTTCAATACTCGTGTTCTACAAAACCGGGAGGGAGTTGGTCGTTTCTGTGTTTTTCTCTTTTCTCTCTAATCTGCATCATGGACAAATGTCATAGATGTTTTTTTCCCCTATAGCCCCACTGTTGTTTTCTTTCTAACAATATACCCCCAGTGTAATGTTTTGTTTTTTGATTCTGGGGGAGTGAGATGCGAAAATTACACTTCGTAAACATTGTGTTCAGGTTCCACATTGAGATCCATAACTATTACCATAGTAACCTATACAGTAAATGTTCACAAATCCAATTTTTTCTCGGTAAATGTAAATATTTTCCTTTATTTTATATTCTGAACAAAGATGGACGACCTGAAATGTCTTAAGAGAAGTATAATCTGACACCATATTCGGTCTGTTACTAAATGTTTTGTGTATCTGTTGAATGACAAACTGAAATGTAATATTGTTTGGAAAAAAATCTTTAGAAATGTAACTTTGTTCATGTTATCCACATTGTTTTAGAGGAGAAATTTGTGCACGTAAAGTTTTTCATCATGTAAGCAAAGTTTGGAGTTAAGGTTATTTCAATAGTTATTGTACAGGCCCCGCCCACTTCGCACCAAATTGGGCTGAATTTGGCCTCTGAACTAAAATGAGCGTGACACCACTTCTTTATAGTCTACATATTTTCAAGACTAAAACCTTTAGTGTCTTTGTTGGTGGAAACACCAGGGACGTCCCTGTGTTCAATGTGTGTGAATCTCCCACATCAGGAGCAGTGCAGTAAAATAGAGGGAGATGTTGATCTGTGTGTGTGTGTGTGTGTGTCTGTGTGTATGTGGGATCCATTCACACCCGTCCACCCCCACCAGAAGCTGCTCTGGCTGATAAGAGATCGGAGGCAGATTCATCCATCCATCCGTCCCTCTGTCCTCTCCCCCGGGCTGGACTGGCCCCTCCGTGTGAGCCAGACCCTCTATAGCCGGGCCAGTGGGGCCGCCGCCAGCCGGCGTGGTGTGGATCCCTGGAAATCAATCAAGGTGAATGAGCGTGAGAACGAGCTTTAGGGTCGGGGTGCTGGCTTGATTAGTGCCGCCTGGGGAATCCAAATGAGTGGAGGGGAGTCCCACACTAAAAACCAATTAAGCACCAGGCACACTGACTCTATAGGTCATGACTCACACTAACTGTCAGGAGTGCAGGGTCCATGGAGACTGACCTTTGACCCTTAATCTTATTGACCCCACTCACTGAGGAATGGAGTCACTGAGCTTTTGTTTCTCCACATTTAACCAATTAAATATTTTCTTCAAATATAAAGTTGTAATGAGTAAAACAAATACTGCTGCACAGTACACTCTGCATCCGTCTCACATAAAACACTGTTTTATAACATCTCAATAATAATATTTTAATGACATGTTATTGCTTAAAAATGCAAATCGGCTCTAAATCCAAGACTGAAGAATGATCACACACGACAGCAGAATGGGCTCAATCTAATGGAGGTCATTCTAATTTATATATATATATATATATATATATATATATATACAGCCCCATATATATCTGGACACTTCAACAGCCTCTTAAGTTCAAATCACCTGTTGATGAGATGAGCGGCTTCTCTTACACTGGTCTCTAATAACATGATATGTGTTATTGAGACTTTAACTCTTTAAAGCCCTCAGCGCCCGTAGACATCTACTGAGCTAACATGTGATACCTTCTCAACCGTTAATCCTATGCAAGTAATTTAGATCATATACAGCCTCAGAGCTTTTCATTGTCATCAGATCTGAGCATTTTGGACGTTCAGAGGCTGCATGGTGGTTCTGTAACACTGATTCACCAGTAAAACCCATGTAGTGAAAAATGACAGTGGATATGGATGCTAATTTTGTGTTAATTTAATGTTTTGTTGGAAAAGTCACTTTTACTACACTTTTTTATTTGGATATAATAACTTTTATTTTTCCTCAGAGTTTTTCTGAACATGATCAGTTCATTAGGAAAACACATCCTTTAAGCTGGAAAAAGCTAAATGTTGATAATGTAATAATAAAATATGATCAATCACTTACAATCAATTACACATGGAGAAAAAAAATATTTGGAAGTTGGCAAACAGACAGATCTTTGTCTTTAAGGGTTAAAAAGCAAATAGAAGCATATCTTTGTAAATTGTAATTGGCAATTTACACACCGCAAAATAGTCTGTGACAGAGTGCACAAACTGTGCACTCAGTTGAAAATACGTGACGTTGACGAGGGCTCTCTGTCAGTAAAAACTGGGTAAATACGCTCAGTCAATCTGTACAAATATGGATCCAGAGAGGGGGCTGTGGGCCTGGGGACTTCACTACTTGTGTGTATGTCTTTAGTTTGCATGGCGTCAGTGGGCACTCAGGTGGATAATCCTCCAGACTGCTGAAAATGACTCTATTGATCTGTGCCTCTCACTCACACGCCTCTGTGTTTTACTGCAGACCAGACGTTTGTGTGTGTACATGAACTCTGCGTCTTTATATTGTGTCATTTTAAACATAAGAACTACTTAGACAGGTTCTTATGTTTATAATGTACACTTTTTGCACTGCATGGCCAGAGGGAAACACAATTTCGATTCTCTGTATGTTATATGGTGAATTGACAATAAAAATTGATTGATTGATTGATTGATTGATTAATGTGACTGCTAAGGCACAAATACACCATGACATGGGTATATAGACCCCAAACTCATACAATATAAACCTATAAAAAGAAAAGTACTTGCAGTCATTTTGGAATATGTGACAAATTATATATATATATATATATGGCCATAATACAATAGTTGCTGCAGGGATTTTTATAGAAACAAAACAGATTAAGTTATATACCGTATTTGTCCTAGGGTTGTCTGTGTTCTTTCAAAAAACTGCACATACATAATTTATTGACTTTATTTGTGAAGGAATTAAATAATCCAAAACTATTACAAACAAATATTCAATCATTTTTTACACGTACATTAGTAAGATGTTGTCACACAACAAATATTCTTTAAATGGGTGCAAGCAAGTATGCAATTATATTTCCCCTGAACAGAGTTTTATTCTGTTAGTGAAATAATCGCTTCAGTGCAGCTCTGCCTCAGAATGTACACAGTAATGTGAATATTTATTAATAGAGTATCCGCTCACAGGTCCCACCTCAGTAAAGGCTCGTGTGTCGCCATCTAGTAGCAGATTGTTGAAATTGAGGCTTCACAACAAATCCAATTTAAGATACCATAACTCAGCTGCATGGTTAATATACGCAATAATGAGTAAATAAATACTACAGTGAGCTATATTTAAATATCAAGTCGACTCAAACAAAGTATTTTTAAATTCAATTTTAACCATTTAAGTTTAGAAGGAAAAACTGTTTTAAAATGGTGAACTTCACTAATGAGAGTAAAGAAACCTGTTTATTTTATCACAGTTTTTTTTCCTTATGTTGTTGTTGTTCTCGCATAAACTAAATGGTATAAACACTAAAAAATAGCTTGTAAGTGTGGAGAAATTATCTGTATTTGCTAAAGTTATTGAAGAAAATCTAAGACAATTTAACATTTATTTAATATTTATCTATGGACACATATAAATCAAGCGTTGGTTTAATTGTCTGTCAGGTCAGTGTAGTATATTTAAATGTATAGAGTGCATCAAGTCTAAGTCTATTAAGTGCGTTGTATTATACCTTTGAATTGTTATTTGACATCTTTGATTCTACTCGATCCTTGTGTTGGACTGAGTGCAGTCCTCTGACGCCCCCTACTGACAGAGTCTATGATTACACAGAGAGCTGCCTCTGAGTGATGGGGTCTGGTTCTTCCGCAGTGAGAATGTAGAACCACATGTGCACCTATGTTTGTAACTGTTCTCTGCTGTGTGTGTCTGTGTGTGTGTGGACTGGGTGGTGTGTCTATGTAGTTAATGAGTGGCCCAGTGTTGAAATGATCAAACAAGACCTGCATTTCATCAAGTCATGGCGCTCACACTTTAGGTAGATCTGTACTGGACGCACAAAGAGGGCAAATCATCACTATCTGAACATTATCAACTAACTCAACAAAAGACAAACTTGAGCTTTGACAAAAGGGAAGTCCGGCCTGCTGACTATTGAATCACTCCAATAAGCAGACCTGAGTCAGCAAAGCCCTTGAAAAATGAACGCTGTTGCAAAATAACACGATGAAGTGCAATAAAGCAGTATATTGTCAGTAGTGCTTAGTGAATGCAGCAGGTGGAAACACAAATGCATCATATTACGGTGTGTCTATCCACAAATAACAACTATAAAGCATATATAAGCTATAAAATTACACTTAAACATGAACCATCAAAGATATATATCTTTATTAACTCTAAAAGTGTCATGCTTCTGTTTGATATATATGACACATGCTTAGTTCTGACAGTCATGATTAATACACCTGATTATATAGCTTTTTACAGATTGCATGTTTTGAACTATTAACCTTAAGTGATCGTAAACATTCTCCAGTAAATAGAGCGGCAGAACAGAAGTGTGTTCATAGTCTGGTAAAGGAAGAAGGAAATGAAAAGAAACAGGTTGTAATGCTGACACCCCATAGCGTTCTTATGTTTTGAGGGTGGTTTTGTGTTTCCTTCTTGCTTTCCTTTCCTTGTCTATGTACAGTCATGTACAGTCAGAAGTTCAGCATGTGCCGCAATGAGTCATTATTTAATTTGACCCTTTACCTTGATGCATTTAACTGTATTTAGCTGATCGGTGGTTCACATGCAATGAGTCATTCTGTCAGCTCATGTTCAGAATGCTTAGGGATTCCCACACACACACGCACGCAGACACACACACACACACGCACACAACAATCACACACCCTCACACAACGTGCTAATGCTTCTTCGCACTGAGTAACAAAGCAAAAATGTATGTAATATTTTAGACAGTCTAAAGCAGGGGTGTCAGATTCATTCAGCCCAAGCCAGTGAAATAATAGCACAATTACCTAGATGTAAATTATGGCAAAAAATCCTTTTTGTTTAAGTACAAAAAATGCCATTAATGTATGAAAGTGTTTACATTTACAACCTACCCTTTCCCCAAAAAGAACTCAATCAGTATAATTTTAACAATAATATGTCTCAGTTTATTTAAACAATTTCCCTCGGGATTAATAAAGTATTCTGATTCTGATTTATGATTTATACATATGCATTACATGGAATGTTACTCAAATATTTTGTCTAGGGGCATAATATTGCAACTAAAATATGACCAATTTTCACAATATTATCTTCAAGTTTCTAATTAACATGACTCACAGATCACAGTGGATATAAAAATACACAAAACATTTAGTAACAGGCAGCGTATTGTTAAAACAGCTCTTAGATGTGTTAGGAGGTTCATATGTATTCATGTCATTTACATTTCATTGTTAAAGGATAGTTTGTAAGTATGAACAATTTCATAATGTAATATTTTTTCACAATTTGGAGTTGTTATTTATGGGTTATTTAGCCTTTTATTTGAGTTCACAATCATTAATGGCTCATGAGCTAATAGGATTTTAACATCCTTGATTGTTAATGTCTTCAGTGGTCATTTTTGTGTTTCTCAACTTCATGAATAACTGACATTTCACTTTTGCAATACATTCAGCTTATAACATTTATATATTTTACTTAATGGAGCTGCTCCCTGAAAGAACTTTTATCCACACACAGCCAATCACAGATCAGTTTCATTTCCCCTGACTTTCCAGTTGAGCCTCATTTGGTTAATCTTCATAAGTGAGGATGACTCAGGTGACATTTCAGAAATCCCAGAAAATTCAGCCCCTGAACAGTACCGGTACCTCTGAGCAACCCCGACTCATTCCTTATTCTGACACGTGTACTGGCTTTGGCCCTCGTGTTTTTTTTTTCCTTTTGCTTTTCTAATTCCGTCTTGTTTCAGAATTTTGTGTCAAGTCGTATTGAATTTATTATGGGCCCTGACTTCCAGTTAACGGCGCTGCACCTGCTCCGTCTGACTGATATCTGGTCAGAATGAGTTGTTCCACTCATTCCAAAATCATATCTGTTCAGTTTCATCAGAAAGAAAAAACAAATCAAATGAGAACTGTGTTTCCTGCTCTGGTTGATCACTCTAGTACTCCTCGTTGAACATACGACATTGATCAGATGATGGAATGAATATCTGGAATATCACACATTAGTACTTTTCCATAAATGACAAATGCCAGATTAGCGCGGTTGATTCAATAGTTCTGTGAATATGACTACATGTGGAGCTGTGTGTCGGTGCACGGAGCCTTGTTTTCCTCCATCCTGCTGTGTGCATTCCTGTCCTCCATTCATCTACCTTATTGCAGTTCAACAGAGGTCTTGTTTTCATTGTGCGATAAAGCTGATTGTCATCGGTCGGGATACATAATCAACACTGTGAGGGTGGAAATGTGGCTCGCCGTTCTCTGTCTGATTTCTTACTATTGCACATGTCACTTACAGCCCTGTTGTAGTAATATGAGAGTCATAGGATATATTATCCTGCACAGCACAAGCAGGAATCCATGCGATATGTGTGTGACTCTTCCCGACTTTTATCCTAATGCGTTGCTCAACATTTACAGACGTGACAGTACAAATGTGCTGAGAGTGAAGAGTGGAACTGGTCACACAGAGAGAACAATGGGAGGTGAAACTAGTCCGGAGTTTCCCCCAGGCCTCCAGAACATCACGTTCAGCTTGATGTTTGTTTTTAAAGGGAAAGATCATGGCCTTGTGAGGCCTCGCGGCCTTATGAAGAATTTGGAGTCCTTCCAGTGTATCTGCAAAAGGCACCGAATGAAGGATGTGATTCTTGGTTATTAGAAGCACTTCGTCAAAAGAAGTGTAACTCGACACACTGATCTGAAAGCAGCACAGTAGTAAAGTCTGTTCATGGAAATACAAACCAGTCTGTTTAGAGCAGTTAATAATAGCTCGCAACCTGTGATCTCTACGCCTGCATGAAACCATTTTGTATCAACATCTACTGCTCTGACAGTTGCAGCACTTGCAATATCTTCCAGTTGTGTTTTCTTATAAATCTGGTTTGCATTTGTCGGGAAGTTACTTTACAGCAAACACTGACTTCTCTCCCACAACAGGGGCTGCATTAATTAATGCACACATGGCCTAAGATGTACTTTAAGAACAATAATTTGTGTCAAAACCAAGTGAAATGTGCCTTTAAGAGCATGAACTTGACCATGTGGGTCTGAGGGAAACTCCACTGCAGCGCTGTCGGTTTGTTCTTGTGTTTATCATGTTCCAGTCTGATAAACAAAATTAAATCACATTGAAGTTTGCAAGCAAACTTTTAGCAGAAACTCCTGTGCATTCTGAAGACCAGTAATGTGGGTTTGTGCCATCACTGACAGGCTATAATGCAACACTTCCTTTTGTTCAAGTGATTCATCATATCTTTGACTATCATGTACAGTTGAAGGACTTTCCACACACCCGTTCCTCATTTATGTCAAAACACAAAACCCTGCAGTGGCGTCTTGGAGACTACCAAAGTACATATTCAAGCTACTTGTACTTTAAGTAAAC
>JAPTHA010000016.1:7755230-7766370 GCA_029814585.1 Gymnapogon annona | reverse complement strand
TTATGTATATTTACTTTTATTTATTTTCACAATGCAGTAAAAGGATCTGGATCAGAACAGAGATCCAAACCGACTTTTAACCCTCAAAAACCTAAGCAGCTGCAAATGACCAAAACCATCTGCTGGTTTAAAAATGCCCAATAATTATTGAACCCCTAATTAAATCAATGCACGTAAATAAACGAGGTAAAAGCCTGATTCTTAACTTTTCAAACCACTTGACACTTGTTTTTATGCTCGGCCAATGCCAAAAAAGGCCATTTTCTAGTTTTTTCTGTTTTGATGTAACCTTTGAATTTACTCCCAAGCTCTCTACGAACATCTCCATGCTCTCTGGATTCAATAGAGCGCAAAAACACGGATTTAAACTGAAAAACTGGCCAAGTGAAAAGGATAATATTGTAACAAACTGGAGAGAAATTGCTTAGGAAAGGCTCATTCCTAAGAGCAGAATACAAACTGTTTGGGAAGTTGGTACAAAAATAGCTGTTGGCCTTTGAAGGGTTAAAGTGATCCAGTGGCTGCAGGAGTGAGACACAAGAGAGAAAAGACGCATTTTCCAGACGCGCGAATGAAGACGAATAAATACACGTTGCAGCAGATACGAAGCCTGCACATTTTGTTTTTCCTGGTGACAGTCGTGAGTGTGTGTGTGTGTGTGCCTCAATAGAAATCCCCTCCTGGAGCCAGCAATCTATGCCGTGTTATTCTAAGTGACAGTTTTCTGGAAATCCCCCACCTAGTTCGCAGGCCCCGCCCCCCGCCGCCGCAGCCACACAGAGGGCATTTACAGACTGCAGCAGCGCTCCGCACACTAACACATCCGACAACCGCGTCCCTCGACTACTATGGACCTGCACCGGACCAGTATATACAACCAAATGGATTATAACCGGGAATCTAAAGAGGAAAAGCCAGTCGCGTCGACAGAGGACCGTCTCGACAGCGGTTTGGACTCCCTGAAGGAGGAGGAGTACCAGGCTGTGGCCGCCGAGATCCGTCGGCTCCAACTGGAATGCGAGCCCAAACAAGCCGACGTAACCGGAGAGCTGCACAAATGGACAACGCAGATCACAGAGGACGGAGACACGTAAGTCGGATAAGAAATGACGTTATGCGACGCGGAGTGGATATATTTACGCGCGCTCGTGTGTGCACATTTAGCCGACTAAGGCCTAGCTCGCTTCTCGGAGGTAATCCGAGCCCTTTTCCTGTGGGGAATGTCTTCTTCTCAGCCTGTCATTACAATGTACAGGCCGAGGCCTAAAAAAAACCCTACACCGGAGCTCAACTTTTATGAATTAGGACTTGGGGGAATTGATGCCGTTTTGGTGTTAACAATGCACAGAGGTGGCGTCTGATTGAATAATGGGGTTTAGCTCCGGTCGAAGCCGTCAATACTGGACGTAAACAAAAGGCTATTATCAGGAGGGAATCTACTATGGCCGCGGGTCAGGCTGGGAAAGTCCCGGGCGCGCCGCCAAGGAATCCGACCGACGCGCGCCCCCGTGAAAACAAGAAGGAAAAGGGAGAAGAAAAAAAACACCTGAAATCACCACTTGTTGGTGGAGATTAATAACGAAACTCTGCCGTTAAGTGTATGTCTGCTGCTTGTTAAACACAGGGGTTGCAGTTGAGAAAAAGCCCTTGTAGCTTTTTTGCCCCTATTTAGTTAGTTCCCAGAAGTAATTTCATTGGACGAGACGAGGCATTCCACGGACTTTTTAACTGAACACGTATCACTCCGCCCTACAGGTGTCCTATAACTTTTGCAAAGGCGAACTATTTTGCGATCGTATTAATTTAAAATTAAGAGCATAACCGGTAAAATACACTTTAAAGATAGCAATATACCGTGTTCCTGGTAGTTCTTCTCTGTTCAACTGGACTGGTTTTCCTCTTTTCTCATCCCCATTCTCACTTCTGAAGTGTCGGGCAAATGAGAACCTACACAAAAAAGCATGTTATGTTTATTTGAAAAATGCATGTAAAACCCCAGAGCAGCTCCTAAATTCCATTATTTTGTTCTCGTTCCACCATCATCTTTTAGATGTAGTCAGTTGTGTATTTCTGTGTACTAAATCATCTGCCTTTTTCGTCCATAGGTTGCTCCACCTGGCCATCATCCATGAAGCCAAGGACTACATCAAGAAAATGATAGAATTTTCCAAGAACACACACTTCCTGGACATACAAAATGACCAAAGACAGGTATGTAAGCATTTAAGAATATACTATAGATGTCCACACAGTGTCGTAAATAAAAAAAAAAAACTTTATTTTGATTTATTACATCCAGAGATTCTCTTCATGCACTTATCACAAATCTTGTTTCATCGTTATTAAATATTTCAATGTCCACCTGTTTGCAATACTCACCTGCCTTTTCTTGATTCATTCCACCTTAGACTCCTCTACACTTAGCAGTAATAACAAATCAGCCAGATGTGTGTGAGCGTCTCCTGGTAGCCGGATGTGATCCCACGCTGGTGGACCGCAATGGTGATACGCCACTTCACATTGCTTGTCGCCATGGTAACCTGCCCTGCTTCAGCGTCATCACACAGAACTGCCTGCCTGACCATCTAAGAATTGTGATGGCCACCTGCAACTATCATGGTAAGATACATAGTTGTGGCAGAGAATAGTGTTAAGACTTTGGATAAAACAAAGACAAAATTGTCAACAATTGAAAGTGGCAGAAGTGGTTACTAATTATAATAATGGCACTAGGATGTCGTGGTTTTAGGTGTTTGATGGCCAAGCCACACCACAATGTTAACAGACCACACACTGTCCAGGCCACATGTACGTCTAACTGCTGTTTAAAAGCAAAGTTTGTTGGCATAAATAGTCATTTTGCTGTCCATTATCCCCAAGCGCTATGGTTAGGAAGATGAAGTAAACATTTCCTAGTATTCCATCCTGACTAAAACCCATCTATTACATAGTACATATACTTCAACGCTTGGTAGAGTGATGCAAGTATAACATAGGGGCCTGGTTATATGTGAATATTCCAAATCATAAAGACAATTTAAAGTCACTAACATGTGAAAAGAAACTGTCAATTTCAATTGGCTGTTCTTCATCTGTTTGTTGTTTTGTGCAGGTCAGAACTGCCTTCATTTGGCCTCGGTTCATGGTTTCCTGTCACTGGTGGAAAGTCTGGTGGATTTAGGAGCTGACATTGATGCAAAGGTACATAATGGCCACGTGACGTGTTAAATCGTCCATTCATATAGGCGGTTGTACACAGATGATTTTGTTGATAGTCGTTCTAGATAAATACATGGTTGATGACATTCTCTTCCTGCTCTGTAGGAACAGCGTAGTGGTCGCGGTGCTCTGCATCTGGCTGTGGACCAGCAAAACCTTCCATTAGTCCAACTGCTGCTGAAAAAAGGAGCAGACCCAAATCTCCTGACCTCTGGAGGCCACACCCCCTTTCACCTCACCTACGGTCGTGACAATTGTGAAATCAGGAAGGAACTGTTCTCGCTGACCAAACCTGGCCTGAGGGAATTGCCCGACAGTGAACCAGATGACAGCGAGGAAGAGGATGATGATGAGGTTTGTGTTGACAATGCAAAAATGCCAGGAACACACACCTGGAAAGGCTTTGATGACTTGTACAAAAAAAAAAAAAAAAACATTTCTTGCCTGACTCATCTTTCCTCATGTACCTGCAGGTGGGTTACGACGACATCCAGTGGAACGGACATTAGCAGGAAATGTGAGTGAGGAAGACTGAGAGGCAGGAGGCTGTGATGATGACGGTAAAGGACAACAGAAGAGGCTCGGTGCGTCTACTGCTTCCTCCAGTGGCTTCAAAGAAGTCCAGTGATGTGAACGACACAGAGCGGGCGTGACGGGACAGACGGGCAGCTGCAGAGGTGAATCAGAGACTGGCCCGTGTGTAAACCAATGAGGGCGCCCATGGCTGTGGGAGAGGACGATCAGATGTGAAGATACGACGCATTATTACGGGATCTTGCATCGCTGTATGATTAGTGGCTCAGTTATTCTGTGGACGCTGTAAAATGTCATCACTGAAACATCCAACCACACAGATGTACCTGCAACAGCTCTGTTGTATGATATTGTAAATGCTGTGTATACAAAGATGTATTTTTTATGTAAGCTGTGAATGTGTACAGTTGAGCAGGATGTATATGTCTGACAGCAAACAGTCCAGCACACTCCAGGTAAATTAAAACGCTCATATTTAACAGTACTAACGTGGATGTATTTATATGGAATGGCAAGGAATTGGGAAATCACATCTGGTTGAAAACTGTTTGATTTTGAAATGTTTACACACACCATTATCCTTTTGGTAAAATGGCATTACAACACACCATGTAATGTACACTGACTGTTCTAGTGCATGACCTCACCAGTTTGTCTGCGAGTAAACATGAGGGCTGAGTTTAAGTTCCGAACCACTGCCTGCATTTTCATATAATACAGGTCACAGGAATGGCTGATAACTCACCAACTCTTACATTAAATAAGGAACTGGTGGCCAGTTGAACCTGTGATGCAGTTCCTTCAGCCTGCCAGGCATGTGTGTGTGTGTGTGCATTGTAAAACAGATAAGGGTTTGGGGAAATGTGTGTGGAATGAGGCCCATCGCTCAGTCATCTAAAGCAGGAAGTTTTTGAGGAGGGTGGGGTTAAGAGGGAAGTGACAGGAAATTCCCAGGAACAGAACACTCAGCTGTTCATGACATTCCTGCTTCTGGTCTCAAGAAGGGAATCTCCACTGAACAACAGGATGCCTCTGTCAAGCTCAGGCTGAGGGAAAGGAAGGGAGTTTAACTTAAATATGACTGAAATAAACACAAATCATCCTTAATGCGGTTATGCAATTGGTGAACGTGTTCCAAACTAAAATTTGCGATTAGAGTAAAAGACCTCTGCATTTACTTTACAAACTGCCAGCTGTTATGAAACTAACTGAATTCATGTGAAATTCTACTAAAGATTGAAACTAAAATGTGGAAACCTTGTAGTGAAAAACAAAAACCAGTTTTTAACTACCTACATGAAATCTGAAACGGGTTGCAATAATCGGCTTCACTTTCTTTTTCGATGCACAAGAATGAGATGGATTTGAATATTACAAGACCAATAAAGAATAGGTGCTGGATTCTATCCCAACCTTTATGTCATTTAATAAACAAATAAACCAACTAAAACCAGCCCATACCTCAAACTAGAACAGCTTAAGCGCTGGTAAAACCAAAGTGTTAGGACAAAAAAAAAGAAATACTAATAAAGACTTTAAATAACTAGGCTGCGGTTGCAAATGCAATGAGAAGGAGAGGGATCAGGAAAGGTCAGCGTTTAATAAAAACATTTAATAGAAGTGCAGTGATGGCAGCAGAGAGGATGAGAAGAAACATGGCGGGAGAGGAGGTCCGTGATGAAAACGTAATTGGCGACTTCCCATTGATGTTGACCTGAGCAGACTTAAAATGGGTGTGACACGAGGATTGTGCCCACAGCTCTTCCCTGGGTTATCTAACAGCACAAATAAATCAACGCAACGAAAGAAATACAAGTGGTGTCAGCCCTGAGTAAAGACGGTTAAAAAGCAGTGTTTAAAGACAGTGACTCAAGACACTGCTGCACCCGAGTCCACATTTAAGAGGTACTGAGTTCTACTGTAGTGTATCCACACCTCCATCCTCTAATCTGCTCATGTCACGTTCATCAACTGAAGTCAATTAAAACCCTGTAGCCGATAAAACCTGTGAGGAAGCGCGGCTGTGTTTGAGTGTCACGCCATTGGGGATTGATGGGAAAATCCGGTATCTTTCCAGCCTCTGTGATTTTTGGCGTCTGGCTGCAGGGAGGATGTCTCAGTGTGGCGACAAAGGAAATTACAGAGTACGATGTGTGGATACTGAGTCCGATAAAGTCTGTGGTATGATCAGAGGGGGATGGGGAGGGGATGGTATGTTTATAGCACACAGACAGAGTCCACCTGGTATGAAATCACCGTATTGTTCCTCACTGTTTATATTTTTTTGAAACCAACTCATCCATTATCGTCCTTGTACACGAGGCCTTTGTGCAAAGGAGGCGGGCCGGTCCGGTGATACCATGCATCTTCAATTTAAGGGTAATGCTGACGGCAGTAATATGGCGGCCAATTTCCTTCAGTCTTTCTCAGACAAAGCCACCAGGTGAGCATCAATCTCTGCCTCTGACAGAATCCTGGAACATAAACAAACACACGTTGCCTTTTTTTTTTTGTCAGACTGCAGACAGACATTATCGTCATAAACACGCGCTGACGTGGAGAACACACTTGGCCATGTACACACTTTCTTTGATCTTACCACTGGTCCTGGTCAGATTTCCATTGTTTTCCCCACTTTTCTAAAACACTCTTAAAGCTCACACATTGCTATTGAACTTATTCCAGCGTCGGCACAAACACGGCAAAGCAGACTAACATTCCAAAAGCTCTGTCTTAGTCCAACAGCAAAGTTCAATTTGCTTTTTGTTTGTGCAAATTTCTCCAGGAATTTTAACAAAGCCCTTGTCTTTCTCCTGTTGTACTCCAAATCACTTCCATTCTGTCAAACCCCACACACATATTACTCACACATTTCCTTTATATCTTTCAAAATACTCACTTGAATCTTGGTTCTTGTGTAGTGACGACTCCCACCTCCATCTCGGATGGTTTAAAGTCAATGGAAAGAACGGTGGAGAGACACGAGATTGCCATCTGTTTTGCGACAATGGAGAGATCAAAGCAGACATTAAATATTTTTAAAAAGGACTTGTGCCACTATGCTGACATGTATGGGTGAAATTTACCTCTATAGCATGATGGAGGTCCCAGTCCAGTTTCTTCTTGACTTTCTTCTCCAGGAAGCTGGTGGCTTCAGTCTGTTTGACTCCAGCTGCTGTGGCCTTAAACCCACAGTAGTATCCAGCTGGGTCACACTTAAACAGCTGTGGACCCAACTCCTCGTCCACTCCAATCACAATCATACCTGAACAACAGAGGCAAGAGAAAGAAGCACAACAACATTATCAGAATTCAGACATCGGGTTAATGCTCATCATAACATTTCAAGTCAGAAAGATTGAGAAAATTCTGACTTCTAGATCCTTCACAATTTCAGCAGGCCATGCAGACTGGCTGGTGGACTCACAGCATCCGAGTGGTCTCATCTCTGCATTCTGTGTGTACACTTGGGAAATGTCAGCAATGCGTTTGCACAGCATGTCCACTGGGATGTCGTAGCCATATTTATACTTCCAGTTAGCTGCCTCATAGCGTGCCCTCTGCACCTGAGATCTGCCGTCAGCTGGAGGGGCAAAAAGAGTTGTAAAAAATTCAATGCAATGATGCTGCTTTATCATTTTTACAGTAAAAGAATATGATAATCTGTCGTCTGATGCCTGGGATGGCAGCATCGTAAGGTGTAGCAGTAGGCGTAATAGATCATTATCATGCTATATGCATTTTGTTTTGATCTGATTTTGGGCTACAGATTTGATTTGATACAGGTTTGATTGACTTGTTTACCATAAAAGTAGCTTTAAATCCCAAATGAGCATCACAAGATTTTCAACTAAAAGATATAATAACTGACTGACATTTATTGTGAAAATTATAATTATTGATGTTTACATTTTTGGACCTTTTGCCCAGTCCTAGTCCTATAGATGGTCAAAGATGATTTGTTGTAAAAATCCCCTTTTCAGCCGCAATAAGTAGTGTAACATGAAAAAGGAACAGTTCATGGGAAATAAATTGTGTGGTCGGGAACAAAAGGCATTACCTACCAGTCATGCCGGTCATCACACAACCTATATTCTCTGTGATTGTGAACAGATGTGTGACTGTTGTGGAATCCAACAGCTTGTCCTGACGAAGTCAGAAGAGAAGGGCATTGTTAACAGAGTGCTGTACAGCACATAGTCCTATAGTGTAACAACCAGAACACAAGCTGGAAAAACTAATCACATGTTATGCAAAGACAAACAAACGTGTGCATATTTATCATGTATTTAATTGTACTGACTGGGACTTTCTTCTGCGTGACGACCACAGCACAATCCTTCCCTCTGACGGCTACAGACGTAAGTCCTCCTTGGTTGATGGCTTTGAAAGCATATTCTGAGGACAGATTCAGACCATGTTCAAATAAAGTCTTCAAAACAACAAATATCTTATAGAGTAAAATAACTGTTCAGCCGAGGCAGAAAAATTATCCTTTGTCTCATCCTGAAAAAAATCTAAATAAAACATGTCCACATCAGAAAAAGATCAAATTACCAGAACAAAAACTCACTGCATTCATACCTACGGTGTGAAGCAGACACTTATTGACATTTGTGACCATGGTAATTACATTTGTGATAAAGTAAAAGATGCTGATCTCTTCTTGGTGAGTTTCTCATGTCATACTCACATGATAAACTTGCTTTGCGTCAAAGGCTGTTCATCTTATTTCCATTTACTCAAGTCAATTTCGACACTTGACTTGAGAAAATAGAGATGAAACGACACTAAACAAGGGAGTTCTCTATGTGGCAATTCTTCTCTCTGACTCGGCACGTTGCTTATAAACTCAACACTGTCTATGTTTGTCATCTGTTGTGCCAAATACAGAAAAAAAGTTGACAGTTAACACAGTTTGGCCAAACAAATCTAGGTCCAAATTAGGTTTCCTTGATTAAGAACTAAGTTTCTTGGTTTAAACAACCGGAGACATCCATCATCAATTTATGGGAAAGTTCCACAAAATCAGAATACTTTATTAATCCTTTATTAATACCGAGGGAAATTGTTTAAGTTCCACTAAACCTATCTTTTCTACTTATAAATGTCATGTTTTCTGTGTAATACATTTTTTATAAGGTCAGCCTGTTGTTTTCCAGTTTAATGTTGTGGATACATGTTACATTATGTAAACAATGGTTCATAATTATGTAGTATATGAAAATGTATGAACTAAATAGGTAGATGGAGAAACTATGGTGAGTGTGTGTGTGTGTGTGAACTTGCTCACATTACGATTTGATCATGTTTATGTTATGTATTACCACCTGTTGCAGCTTTCAAATCGTTTGAGCACTACTTCCCAATCAAAAACGATCCCAGGACGGGAACAGGAAGGAATTGATCCACAACCTATTTGTGAACAAGCCGGGTCAACCAAGACTATTCCTACTTGAAGAGGAACAACTGGTTGAGATTGCACATGGTGGTGATCTGTGATCCATGCTTGAGACTAATTCAAAACTCTTTGCATTCTGGATTAAGCAGTATATCCTGACATTGCCACAAAGAAACCAAAAGCCCTTATTTTGTTTCCAGCCTCATATCTTTGTGAGGTGGGGTTTTGTGCGATGACAGCCTCCAAAACAAAACTGGACAAACGAAACAATTCAAGGGTCACCATCAGATGGGACCATCTAGTTGCAGGGAACCAACCCCCGAGCTCCCACTAACTCTGCATTATGGTGAGGTGATAAGGTAATCTAATAATTGTAATTGCCTAGTATCAAGTGTAATCGTTGCATTCAGATTGCATACTGTGAACGGACAAAGGTTTTTATTATAGGAACCCCCGCGGAAACATTTTCATGCATGGAATTGATCCCTTGCCGCATTAAAGAATAAATATTTTTTAAGGACACTGATCATCAACCTCGATATTATCTGTGTATATTAATGGATCAACATAGATGTATAGTTATGTCAGTGATAATGCTGTACAATGATATTCCCACTGCTGATACACTGATGAGTTACTTCGTTGTATTTAAGTACTTGCAGATGTTGAAGTTGCTGTTAGCAAGAATGCCTTGCTAACAAGCTAAATAAGCTAGCAAAGATTTAACCAAAGAGAATAAAATGACATTCAATTACGTTGTTTTTTTTTATCTTAAGATATGCTGACTAGGAGTGTGTGTCGGCGTTATCTTTTTCTATTCATAACCCATTAAACGGGCGGAATGAAGTGTTAGCTAATGTTAGCCTGTTAGCCAGTGGTGATGACAGAGCAGGTTGAGTTCTGTTCCAATTCTTTCAATACTGACCCACTTGGTAGAGTCTTCCCTCCGGAGAAAATATAGTTATGTGGCGGTCAAACCCAGCACTAGACCCCCGAGACATGTCGCAGAAAAGACAACTGAGGTAAACCTGCGTAGACTGAAGACGAAACTAAACTGATCAGCAATAGAACCAAAACATGACAAACATTTGACCCGGAAGTAGAGCCTGAGATTTCACATCCGGGTCAAATTGACGTTAATTTTATACGTTTAAATAAAAAATCATTTAAAAAAAACAACGACTTGGAATGCTGTTGTTAATATTTTTATTTCCAATATCACATTTCTGATAACATTTCAGAGCAAATACAGTTATTGAGTAATACCTGTGTTATGAGTGTATGAGTTCATTGTGCTTTGGTGAGACAGAGCCATTTCTGTGGTACTTCATAGGTGCTCCTGTCCTCCGTGTCGTCGTACGGAATATGCCAACAATCTCCTGAAGTCTGGACAATAGTGTCATAGCTGGGAATACTCTAAACACACACATCCACACATAGTTAGTAATGGAGAGTAACTCAGTCCTTTCATGAAGTAGTGTACTATTTCAATAAATGCAACCTCATACTTCAACTCCTCCACGTCTCAAAAGCACATTTTTTTTTCCATTTTTTTCTTGGACTGTGAAAACACTTTCTTCATAAACTGAATACTTTTGGATTAGTTGGAAAATAAAATTGGATTGGAAACTGCATTTTACAAATGTGTTGGATAATGCACCTTGTCACCATGTTGAAAAAAGTCCTATAATCTGAGCTCATAAAGTTGATTTTTAGAGTTCTTGTTTTTTCATGGGATGCTGCAAAAGGGATGGTTATATAGACTAATAATTCACAATACATCAAGTACTGGTAGTTTAAATAGGCTTTAAATATGTACAGCAGTAAAATGCAACATACATGTTAATACACTAATGAAATTAATTCAAGGACATCATATTAAGACTAAGACTTAGACGTAGACTTTATTGTAACGAAATGTCATAGAATTGGCAGCTGATAACCCAAATAAATAAATATGGAAATATAAAAGTGCACAGTTGCTAA
>JAPTHA010000016.1:7743821-7755130 GCA_029814585.1 Gymnapogon annona | reverse complement strand
ACAAATAAATATGGAAAATATAAAGTGCACAGTTGATGTAGCCGAATGTAACTGCAGTGCAAATATGACAACACTCAGTCAATAAAATAATAAATAATCAAAATAAATAAGATGGACAAAGTAACTAGATAAACATCCTCAGATGATTTGATATTGTGATTCAACCTAGGTCATATTCAGGTAACCATACATGCCTCAAATCTGCACATTTACTGTAAAGGCTCGAATATATAGTATATATGAATTGACTGTATTTAAAGGATTGTTTCTTATATTTTTAGCTGTCGACAGGTGGCTTTTGTATCCAAGATTATTAAAGTTAGTTTAGAGCGGGAAAAATGCTAGAAATGACCGATGGAAATGAACAGTCTTTTTAGAAATAGATGAAATGCTGTAGATGAAACTGAGCCACTGAAATGACTAAGTAAAAAAAAAAACTGGCTATCGCTACACTTTTTTATTTTTTTCTACTTTTCCCCCTTCTTGGTGTCAATGCATCAGATCAGAGAGATTGTCAGACACAAATTCTTCTATAAGTCACAGTTGCTGAAGCCTTCTATCTATTAATTGGTCTAGTTGTGTCATGTTCATGTTTGTTTGTGTTTTATCATGTGGTTTGTTTCCTGAAGGTTTACTGCCATGCTGTCAAGGTTTTTCATGGCTCAAATTGAGGCAAAGGCAGCATCATCCTGATCATATGTATATCATGCCTTTAGCTATTTCAGGAATTTTATGTACAACCTATGTGTCTCTGTTGTTTATGATTGAGGGAAGTGACAGTTATCACTGTTAACATCATGGAAAGGAATCTAGCTGTTACAAACACTTAAAATGAGGAAGTGTAGGCCAGAGTTGCAGTGATTTCTCCACTCTACAGTCTTAACAGAGAGTATAATTTGGACGTCTTGAAGAACAGTCTGTGTAGTATTTGGCACCTTAAAGAAAACTTAAAAGCCTCCTTTTTAAATAAGTAAAGTAATATTTACATTTTGCAATTATTACACAATAATATACCTCCACCATATTGGCTGTAAATGCAATAGGTAATACATTTTCAATCCAGGAAAAATGTGCTTGTGTTATTTGTGCTACCATCAAATAAATTGCATATAACCTAAAGCGCTCAACATTCTGCTATAAGTCAGAACAATTAAAACATTCATGGAAAACAAGGCACAGTTGTCCTCTTCTGATGATAAAATGCGACTGCTATGGACTGTAGGTTTGATTGTACTTAGCGCATGACGGGTTTGAGCTCTAGTCATCGACTGAACCAGTTTGAGTAACAGGATTATTGGTCATTCCACCGTTCGTATGCCTGAACCCTCTTGTGGTACTAAGAGAACCACAAGAGGGTTTCTCTTGTAGCTTTAGAAGATTGTCATGGCTGTTCATAATGCTGCTTGGTATGTGTATGTGCATGTAGAACATTTTTTGCATGTAGATTTAGTGTGTGGGATTTGTCATAATCCCAGGAGAGCTGACGGGTATGGACATGGTCAGTCTGTTAGATATAATGAAGATTGAATACATTAAGTAATAAAGTGTGTCTTTGAACTTCTGCTGTAGATTAAATTTACCTTGGCTTAAACAAACCTTTATTTTAGATTATTATTTGATTAACCTTTGATAATATCTCAATTAATTCTAAATTAATCTTCACTGTAAACAGAACCCTGCTGTTACTCATAGTGTTGGTTTTGCTGGGAATGTTGATCTTAATTGACTATGTTAGCAGTGCAACTGTGACCATAGATCATAGACAGAACTCTTGGCCTAAAGGCCTGTTGAACTCTTGTAGGACTGGTCGTCTCATGACAGTTCTGTAAATTCTCGTGCTTTGTTTGTATGCGTAGATGACCTCGGAGAACTGTTGCTGGGAGAATGTAAGCTCCAGACATACCTGAAGGAGAATCCCATCAAACAGGGAGCCAGTCCCAGGGGCCCACGACCCAAACTGGTAGAGGTCAGGAAACACCTCACCGCTGCTCTGGACAGAGGAAACCTGAAGGTAACCATGGGTGAAGTGATGTCAGACACACTGCAGACATTTTTTAAATGAATCACTGTGTACGTTCTTTTTTTATTCTCTGTAGCCACACCGATTCAGTTAGTTTACATACATTTACTTAGGGTGTGTTTTTTTTTTCTTGTCTTGATTTAGGAGGCAAGTATGTCGTTATTTAAAATAGTCTTTAATCGTTAAATTGAATCTTGTATTTGTGGTAATTTTTTAATCAAACTGTTCTGTCCCTCAGGCTGACTATCTCCAGGAAGCCAGCTTGCTGATGGCTAAACTGTGCTACGTAGAGGGAGAATACAAAGATGCTCTAGGTAACACAAATTTAACAACCTAGCAGCAACTAAATATTAGCTTTATTTTCTTGATTTGCTGGAATTGTTTTCAACATTTCAGGTAACTATAGCAGGGTGACTCTAGATGAGCTGCAGCTGGTTGGGGCTCCTGTCTACAGGCTGTCCATGATAGCAGAGGCCTATGCTACTAAAGGTCAGAACTCACAAATGCACTCATGCACGAGACAAGACACGCTCATATGCATTTTTATGCATAACCAATACTAATGTTTCACATTCAGACTTTGGTGAAATATCCTTAATTTTCTGAGATGTTGTGCCTCCTTATAGTGCTGTTACGCCCTTTATGTCACTGGTGCATCCAGACCTAGAGATTTTCATTGGTGTTCAGGATAGGATATGGATCGTGTTTTAAGCTGTATGTTTATATATAGAATCAGCTGATTAATGTTTTATGTCCTTCTAATTCTCTGTAACTAGTAGTCCATAGTCCATACACTGTTTCTCCACATGGTGGTAGTCCAGAGCTACTGCTCATCAACGACTGCTTGATGCCTCTCCGTGTGCACTTTAATAATGTATACTTTAATTAGTGTTATTATTTGTTTTACTTGTTCACATATATGTTAAATTACATGGCGTGTTCAGAATAAATCACTGTTTTTAAACTAATTACGCTATTTCTTTGAATCTCTTTGGAGACGCTTTTTTTTTAACATTCTGTTCATGTAACTCAATGTGTTCTGCTGTTTTGGTCTCTATTCATAATAGCATTTCATCTATATTTTATAAGTTATGAACTCAAGTAATTGATTATGTTTAAGGTCTGTTTTCTCGCCTCTCTCCTCTAGGCCTGTGTCTGGAGAAGGTGCCAGCTGCCTCTCCATCTTTGACCAATAAAAACACAGGTTCTCCGTCATCCAATAAGGGCTCAACAGAGCGGGAGCAGGAAATCATCACCTGCTATGAAAAGTCAGGAGACATTGCTCTGCTTTATCTGCAGGAGGCCGAGAAGGTGTGATTTGAGTATTAATGTGTGATTTTAAGTGTTATTTTCAATTAGGCCTCTAGTTTAATGGTGTGAAATAGGCGCTCTGGTCTGATAAGTACCTAGTACCACATTATCTCATGCGCACTCACCAAATATCCTGTTAGCGCCTGGACTCCCAAGTGCTATGCCGTCTTTGTGGGTGTGTGATGAATATTATGCGGTTAGTGCAGTCTGGCTAAAGCAGTACTCCTCATGACAGCCAACTGGCAAACAATCCCCATTTCAGGCATTAACTCACTCTGCCTTTTTACTGCTGTGTTTTTTACTGCAGGCTCTGTCTGCAGGAATTCAGAACCGCAGCCCAAAGCCTGGCCCTGCTGCCCAAGACCAGGAGCTGGGGTACTTCTTGGAGACCGGCCTACAGAGAGCCCACGTCATCCACTTCAAAAACGGGTGAGAGAAGACAGGCTATGATGTTGTAGAGCGTAGATGATGGAAAAATTATTTTGGCAGTAACATCAGAGCCACAAAACAGAAGTAGACAAAACCGGTTCCAAGAAGTTTTATACATTGGGCTTTGTGTGCCCAAACACTAACCAAGAACTAGCCTCTCCCTCTCTTTTTTTCATTTTCTTTTTCTCTCAAAAGACAACACTTCACACCCACTTCACAGTTCCAATGCTACAAAGCTGCTGACAGGTGGATAATAGCAGAAAAGTGTGAATACAGTTAAGCAACAGTGCAGCTGATATTTGCAAGGAGTTGTTGTTTTGAGAATGACAGAGGTTGGTGCAGTTGCCAAAACTATGCACTAGAATCACTGTGAACTGGGTAATAGTATACTACTCATTGTTTTTGTAACGATCCCCTTCCATATAGGACAAAGTACCTAAAATGTAAACTGTGATGAAATGTCTTTTGGTACCCCAAATATATTTGTCTCATCATCTGTACACATTACACTGAAAAACTATCTCTTTACTAACATCACCTTATATCATTTCAAGGTTTAAAATTCTCCTCTAATTTGCAGCCACCAGCATGTAAAACTGCCTAGTGCAGCATTAAATGTCTGAAAATATAAACAAACCTCAAAGACATGTAAATGTTTATGCTAGGGATGTATTTTTTTCTGGGTTTACTGCTGTATCTTAAGGCGGTTGTTTGATTTGCCGTTGTTAAAACTGGTGAATGCATAAAAAAATTGCCAACTTGACATATTGCAAATTATATCAAAGTTTGTGCTTGTGTGTCATGTGTTGTGATGGATCTTTTGCCTCATTTCTGTTCTACACTGACAAATGTTGTTATTCTTTTGTTTCCATAGCAATTTGACACATGGTGTAGGTCGATTTCGGGAGATTCTTCGAGCTGTTGAGACCAGAACAACTCAAAATCTGCGCATGGTGAGTGAGTGATGCTGACATCTTCTCAACTCCAGCATTAGTACATACTTAAACAGAATTTCTGAAATGATAATAAACAAACCAATTCAACAAACAAGACAAACATATTTGATTTAATTTTGCTATATTGTTACACACTTGACTCAGACACAGCTTCAGTCTCTTCACTGTTACCTCTAGCTTTGGGGATTAATAACGGATTTTTGGTTGTTAAATAGTGAGTGTGCCTTCATGTAAACAGATTGTTATATTAGTGCCAGGTTATCTACGCCAAACGTGTGTATCTGTGTGCATGCATGTAGACCATAGCGCGACAACTTGCAGAGATCTTGCTTCGAGGAATGTGCGAACAGAGTTACTGGTCTCCTCTCGAAGACCCGCCCACTGCATCACCATTGGACGATCCCACTCGGCAAGGACACACTCACAGCAAGAACTACAGCTTAAGCCGACGCCCACGTGTGTACTCAGGAGAGAAGTAAGTGATCATGTTTATTTACTGATGCTAAACTAGGAAACTAAAGGAAAACAGCCAATATAGCTCCAGAAGTAGCTCTGGTAGTGTGTTGTTACTTCTCTCTCGTCCTCTTTTCTGTTCTCTTATGTCTGACTTAATCTCCTCTCAGTCTGTTTTGCCCTCAGGAAAATACAGAAGAAGCTTTGCTGCTGCTGCTCATCAGCGAGTCAATGGTAAGACACAAACACCAAATGAGAAGCATGTCAAAGCCACTAGTTAATCTCAAACCTCAAACCATGCATAAAAGATGATGAGTTTAACCAGAAAAAAGGGAAAATTAACTGGTCCAAATATAACACAGTGTAAAACATTAATATTGGCCACGGTTTAGACTTTCAGGTATGAAAACACCTTAGGATAGTGGTCTCAGCTCTACAGTGCTATTGTTGGTTCAGTACCCAATTTGTTATAAATTCAACCAATAGTTTTGCTGCTAGAGAGTTAAAAAAAACAATCCCAAACAAAAATAATTCCCCTTGCCTCTACTTTGGGAGGCGGGTAATAAAAGTGTATATGTTCTATTTGTTTTTCAGGCTAACCGTGATGCTGTGCTGAGCAGGATTCCTGAACACAATAATGATCGTATCATCAGCCTCCAGTCTGCCTCGGTGGTGTATGACCTGCTGACCATCGCTCTGGGCAGGAGAGGGCAGTACGAGATGCTGTCAGAGGTGAACAGTTGCTCTGTGGGCTGCATTCCTGATTACTAACACTCTTATTAGTTTGGTTTTAGGTTAAACACCTATGTGCATTTAGATTGTTTCATTAAAGTTATTGAGGCTGGATAGCAAGTTATTTTAAAACCACACCAGTAAGAATGAATTTATGTTTAAAATGATTCAGTTCATATTTAAGTAAAATCTCATTAATGTAAACCAACATAAAATAGAGTTTAATTAATATAAAGATGCTTGCTTAACCAAAATAAAGGGCATTAATAAATTAAAGTAGATTTGCCTGCTGCTAAGTATAAAACTGGTTATACTATCCATGCAATGTTCTTAAACAAAATGTTACATGGTTAGTTAGCTAAAATGTCAGTTTACCCAGGGTGGTTCAGAAAAGAAGTTCTCTATTCCTTTGAGGAAAATTTGCTGGCTAGGAAAGTAACAAAAGAGACCTGGCAGCGACTGGCAGACTGTTTTGGTATCTTTGGCAAGACAGCTATGTTTCTTTTACTGTTGTTTTTGACAGTAGGTCCAATCTTCCTGTTTGACTCCAGAATCATTTCCTCACTGAACCGGTATCTTGACAGAAAGTCACCGACAATATGAATTGTCTGTAGGGTTTAGTCTCTCATTCAAGTCTCATTGAAGAACTTGATTACTTTTGCCCAATCCATCTTGAAAAGGCAACCATTTCAGAAGCTAAATTTGCCCAAGTGTAAATAAATTGTTCACACTGTACACTGGAAAGTAAAAATTGGCACAAAAGTATTAAACCCTGATTAAATAAAGTTCAAGAAATATTTTATGTTTACCTTGATGAAGCAGAAGACCCTCTGATCACATTTATGAAACATGTTCTGTCTACGATGTCCCAGTGTTTGGAGAGAGCCATGAAGTTTGCTTTTGAGGAGTTCCATCTCTGGTACCAGCTTGCTCTGTCGCTAATGGCTGCAGGGAAATCCGCTCGTGCTGTTAAAGTTCTCAAGGAGTGTATTCGTCTGAAACCTGATGAGCCCACCATACCTCTACTGGCTGTCAAACTATGTATCGGACCCCTACACTGGGTATCTACCATTCCTACAATCTTTATTATCCATCCCTCATATGTTGTCCCTCATTTCTTCTCACCTTGTTGATCATCTTTCTGCTATTTCCCTCTGATTTGTGCATCTTCCCTAATCCAGTTGGAAGAGGGGGAGTCCTTTGCAAAGATGGTGATTGACATGGGGGAGAAAGCAGCTGAGTTCAGAGCTAAAGGCTACTTGGCCATCGGCCTGGTTTACAGCCTCAAAGCCACTGACGGTAAGTATGAGCATGGCATCAAATGTGTCAGTTAGATGAAAACACTGAAGGTAGGGCTGTATTGAATTAATTCTGTTAATTAAGGTTTTGTTTTCTGAAATGGGGGGAAAAAAAAGCAAAATCATGATTATTTCTCTGACGACTTTTCCTGCTGAATTGAAAATGCAACCATTTGCTCTTTCTAATATACAGTATCAGTCATGAATGTGTTTATGTGTGTTTCTTTATGTCATATAGATTCAGGGTTTCCATCAATCATGCTCTGTCCTCATTTCTTCCGGGAACAAAATGATTAATTAAAATACTTTATTGGCCATATTGTTGAGAAAAAGAAATGGGATACAATTTTTGGCCATGTCGACAAGCTGCAATTAAAAAAAATAATTACATCATGTTGATTTTAAGCACTTGTTTTTCTCTCCATGGTGTTTCAGCGTCATTACGAAGCACACAGGAGGAGTACCAGAGGAAAGCTTTGGGAGCCTTCCAAAGGTTAGGCCTGAGCCACTGTCTTCTTTTACACCGACGTTTTAATTTCCCTTCAGTAGTTTTTCACACCACTGGCCACTATTTTCTCAACAGTTTGAAGTAACTTTAAGTATCTCAGCAGATGATCTGACCCAAAGATCATCACCTTGACCCTTGATCCCAGTAAATGTTCTGAGTGAGCCTGTGACAATGAATAATGGTGTTTATTGTCTGTACTGTTAACTTTTATGATTCAACTGATCTGTGAATCTAGCAATAGCATAATTACGTGTTTATAAAGGAGAAATTTGGAACATCCATTATGTTACATTTCTGTTTGCCTTCTGTTAATAAATATCAAGCATGGCAGATGTGGCATGACTCACCACAGTGCTAGTTCTCCATTGAGCTCACGGATGAAGAACGTGCTGCAATGAGATGATGTGATCTAAACAACGCCAGTCAAACAGTGGGAAACAATGTGGAAACATTGATTAAATAAGTTTAACCAACTGTTTTATAGGGCTGGATGAAAACTATAATGACAGTTATCCTAATTAATCACTTCACATTTCTAATATTGCAATATGATGATTATGAATTGTGACAGGCCTGTTTGGCAGCGATGCCATATTCGCATAATTATGGAATCCACTTATGCACTCTTTTACTAAAATGAAAGCTCAGTTTTTCCACTTTCTGGCTTCATTAGTTTATGTCCTTGCAGGCCTTTTTTCCCCTGCTGTCTTTGTATCTGGATGACGTAATTGTCTCTAAATGTAAAACACCCCCAGGTTGTTTCTATTACAAGTTCTCCATTGTTTTCTTTCCCAAGTTTTTACTATTTGGCTATTGCAGTGACCCACTTTCCCCACAGGGATCTTTAAAGATTCATCTAATCTTATTAAATTTTTTATTCAGCTCGCCTGAACATACCAATTGTTTTTCCTCTTTCTCCCTCTGCAGAGCTCAGAGTCTGTCTCCCACTGACCATCTAGCAGCCTTCTACCTGGCGTTGCAGCTGGCGGTGTCCCGACAGGTAACGTGGTGATACTAGGATCACATCAGTACGGACATTTCAGAGATGAATGCAGAGTCTCAAGTCAATATTTGCAGTTTAAACTGTTGCAAAAACATGGCTCGTACTTTGTGTGTGTGTGTGTGTGTGTGTGTGTGTGTAGATCCCTGAGGCACTGGGATACGTGCGACAGGCGCTGCAGCTACAAGGGGATGACGTCCATTCCCTTCATCTATTGGCACTGCTACTTTCCGCCCAGAAACACTACCACGATGCTCTAAATATTATAGAGATGGCCCTGTCGGAATACCCTGAGAACTTCAAGTAAGACATAATTATCACTGAATAAGTCTAGAATGGAATGATGAAGACAAATGTAACAGCATAGGAAAAAAGATGATAGGCAATTACATAAAAGTGGAAAATAATGTGAGGGAATAATTTAAAAGACATACAAGAGACTGATGATGTCTGATTTTGTGATTACAACCCAAACTACTCATACACATTAAATGACTGAAGGAAGAGCAGGAAGAAGTACTCTTTTCATAAACATAATTACTGAGCCACATGTGGTCACTGTTTCCTTTTTGTCCTGTCATCCAGTTAATACAAAAGACACAATTGTATGTATAAATCAGATTAAACGTAGGATTAGAAACTATTCCACTCTTGGGAGTTTCTGTGTTTAACTCTTCTGTTGTTTATTTACATTCTCTCTTTCATTCTATCTATATTTATACTGTATTAAGAGATCTGTCAACATCACACGGTGCCCACTCTGTTTGTGTCTGTGTTTCACTGTGTGAGTCATCACATTCTGTTGTGTTAATGTATCTGTTGTCTTTTGTAGCCTGCTGTATACAAAGGTGAAGTTAGAGTCGATGTGTCGAGGACCCGAAGAGGCTCTGCTCACCTGTAAACACATGCTGCAGATCTGGAAGAGCTTCTACAACCTGACCAACCCCAGGTATGAACAAAGGCCATTCCCATACCTGTAGAAACTGGTACATCTGTGTGTATTTAGCCAAACACACACTGGTGTAGCCATTCTCAAATTGCTCCTAAATCTGTAGAAAAATCAAAGGTAATAAAAAGAAAAAAAAGACAAAGAAGGAATCATTCAGTTATTTTGGCTTGTACATATATGTTTTGCCACCCAAGTTGTGCAACAGGGCTCTCCCGAAGGTGTTGTTTTGTGTGTCAAGTGTGAATCTCTGCCTCTATAAATATGTTATGTTGTAGTGATTCGGGGCGCGGCAGCAGTCTGTTGGACAGAGCCATAGCAGACAGACGACAGCTCAACGCCATGACACTGCCCGATTTCAGCGACCCTGAGACCGGTAGGCACATACACACACACACACACACACATGCAGGATCACCGCTCAAACACATCGCAGCAAATCCCTCAAGTCAAACACGATAACAGTCTCTGACTTTTTTTCTGCTGCTTATTCATATTTCACCTTTTGTTTTTAAAAACATTTTTTGGTGTAATGAAAGACACCTGAGTGCCATTTTTTTTGTCATTACACATGCTTTATTTATAGGTGTAGAAAATTGTCGCATGGAATTTTTTTCTTTGCTTTCATTGCTAATGAAGAGCACATGATGTTACAAGAAGCTTTTGTTTGTTTTCTTTCTTCTTTATTTAATTTCACTCATTTCTGTTTTGCTCTCTCTTTTTTGAGTCTCAGGTTCTTCTTCTTCTCACTCTGGTTCTGAGCCGGTTTCCCCCACCTCTCCATCCACACTGTCCTCTCTCTCCTCCCCACTGTCCTCGCCTTCCTCCCCCGTCTTCATCCTCCAGCCACCTCCTCTACCGCCATCCAAAACCCAGACCTTCACTCCTCCCTCTTCTCCTCTTCCTCTCCTTCCTCCTGGGCCCACCAAGACCAGGAGTCACTCCTTTTGCAACCACGTCACTCTCCGCCGGTTCTCCTCCACCTGTAATCCACCACCGTGTGCAGTGGGCCTGATGCATGGTGTTGAGAGTGACCTTAGAGAACCCGCCAAGTTTTGGGGAGATTAGTTAATTGGTTCATTTTTTGAACATTTGCCATACTGTAGAAAACTGCCAGACCAAGTCAGCTACCTTAAATTTAAAAAGCTGCCACTTCTCATTTTCTCTTTCCGTGACAGCAGTAGTGGCCTGCTGTCACAGAAAATTGTGTATGCTACGGTGTAGTGCACTGACATGAAGATGATTTGAGAAATTTTCAGAATCCCACAGTGACCATGGAGAGAAAACTCCTTGAGTAGTTGAACGGAATATGATGGTACTTAACTATTTAAAGTAAGTGTAGTTCAAGAATATTTTTCCCTAAAAAAAAAAAAAATCCCTCAAATGATGCAAACGGTACTAATTTAAACGCTGCAGACAGTTAAGGAACATCTCCTGTAGGTGGTCTGCAATCATGAATATAATACACAATGATTAAATTACAACCATAACATACTAAAAATAACTTAAACTAATAATCAAACTTTCTGAAGATTTCATCTACATCTAAATTTACAGTATCTGTGTATCTTTGGGTTGTAGACTAAACATTGGCATAGACAAAACATAGAAGGATACCATCTAGAGCAGCGGTCCCCAACCCCCGGTCCGCGGCCC
>JAPTHA010000016.1:7731449-7743721 GCA_029814585.1 Gymnapogon annona | reverse complement strand
AGATAGATAGATAGATAGATAGATAGATAGATAGATAGATAGATAGATACTTTATTCATCCCCATGGGGGAAATTCACATAGTTTAATCATCCAAACACTACATTATGAAACCCTGACTCACTACATTACAGTACACATCAATCAAAAAGGACCAGACCATACAGTTCAACCATCCCATGTTGTATTTATGTGATAGAGAACCTTCACTCACTCACTCAACAGTATTTACAATAATTACAATATATAAATAAACACAATATAATAAATAAAATTACAATCTGGATCACTCATCCTATCGATGCATGTAGACAATTCAGATAATTTGTGTCTCAAAATTTCACAATGGGAATATGACTAATTAGTGAATGTGGAAACTTGTTACTTGTTAAAGGCTACGTGAAATCTACCATAAAAATAGTTTTAGGTATCCATTGATTTAACAGTGGATGTTTTTGGTCACATGCAGCTGTCTTTGGGGCTCATATCACGTTGAGTTTAAAACTTGGCATCAACGCTTAACGAACAATAATCGGTTTTCCAAAAGCAGAGCCGCATTTAATTGAAACATTACGGTAGTTGACGGGATGGCCTACGTATAGATAAACGTCAGTTAGAACAGAAAGCACCTCATCTATTAGCGGAAATCGAATCTAGAAAGCAAAATTCTAGGCACCGTGACCTCCGCCTTTCGTCGGGGTCAAACAGCCATCAAAGCGCTTTCAGGAAGCAGGGACAGAGGGAAATTAGATCGACGTCTGTTGTTTGCACCTGTAGTGCCGTACGGTCCGCGGACCAGCGCCGTGTTTCCTCGGTGTGGGCAGAGAGTTGTCTTCACTGGCGGATGAATGGCAATGACGGCGGCGAGAGCGGTGGCAGCGGGTGGCCCGGCGTCTTTGTCCCGGTTCAGGGGCGCTCTGGTCGCGGCTGTGTTGGGTGATTGTGTCGGAGGGGAGTTTGAGGGTGCAGAGGAGGTGCCCATGGAGAGGGTGTTGCAGCACCTCAACAGCCTGGACGATGAGACTAAGGGAAATGGTTAGTGAAAGGAGGATGTCATGAAAAATCCAAACACCAGTTCTGAGGGTTGTGTTTTACGACTATAACCACAAAAGCCGCGCCTCGCCGGATACGGAAAATATACCCAGGCCAAAATAAAAATTGAGTCACGTTTACGACCTAACTGTGGTTCCATTTACATAAAAGGTGATAGCTTCAGACTCCAAACGTTGATTTCTTTTAGTCTGATCTTTCCATTAATCAAAGCTATCTCCGTCACCAAAACCAAAACAGCCCTTTCCTGAAAACGGTTTCCCCAAATTTCTGTTTCAAAATCCCTTTCACCCACTCACAGAGGCTTAGAGTATTTATTCACAGCTCTGATCAATAAAGACATCTAATGACTTGGATATATTTCAGGTTAAATTTTGAATTGACCTTCCTGAGCACAGCACTAGTAAATGCTAGTAAGAGAGTTTATATGTAGAGTATATTTGTTATCTTTTGATCATAGCTTGTATTTAAAATTGACTAGAGACACCATTTACTTGCAAAGAATTAATTGTAGTTGTTTGTACCTGCTGAACAAAAGAGGATTCTTATTCATAGATAGATAGATAGATAGAACTTTATTAATCCCTCGGGAAGGTTCCTCTGGGAAATTAGTGTTTCACACCAGTACACACCGTATAACACAATAAATACAGAATAATAAACAAAATAGAAATACAACAGAATAAAAACAGTGTGTGTATATATATATAAATATATATACGATAACCCACAGTATAAAATATATTAGAGCACACTTTTTTTTTTAAGTGCACCTTCTCTTCTGCCCTTCTGATCCCCCTCCCATTCTGGAGTTAAACAGTTTAATGGCACGAGGAACAAAGGAGTTTTTCAGTCTGTTAGTCCGTGCTTTGGGGAGAAGTAGCCTGTCGCAGAACAGACTTCTCTGGTTGGCGATGACAGTGTGCAGAGGGTGTGTGTGGTTGTCCAGAATGGACAGCAGTTTGGTGAGTGTTCTCTCTGTAACTGTCACCGGAGTGTCCAGCTTCATGCTCACCACAGAGCCGGACCTCCTGATCAGCTTGTCCAGTCCTCCAAATTCATTCTTACACAGACTATATATCCACGTAGACACATTTTATTAAAATTTTTAAAATGTTGGATTTAGTTTTTTATTGACGCTTTTGCAGTTACATTTATAAACCACAGGACAACACCCACACCAGCAGGGTCAGAAACAACAACCGAAACAAAACCATAAATAAGTTTACCGTGTAGAGATACATATGTTTACGTTAGTGTAGCCACATTTTCTGACAATAGGTTTATAAAGTAAGCCGGTGACAATTTCCCTACAAGCAAAGAGACATCCTGTATATCACGTCATTCTCAGAATATCCTGGTTCACTCTGAATGGCTCACATCTGTGGCACATTTTCTATGAAATCCTGATAGTAATCTGTCAGGACTACTTTGTAGCCAGGTTCCCCATCCAAAGTACTGTCCATAAGTCTAAAACGGATTACATGCTAAGTTATCAATACAATATATTACATTTCATTTATGTAGAATGTGCTTTGTTTTTTAAAAAGTAAATGTTCCTGATATGTGTTGTAAGATTTTGAATCCAATGTTTGTGTGTATTAGGTATCCTTGAATACAGTGATGACACTGCAATGGCACGCTGTGTGGTCCAGTCTCTGCTCACCAGGACAGGATTTGATGAGCAGGACATGGCTCGCAGGTATATGAATGCACATTGGCAGTACTAAACTCATACAGTCACATAATGATGTATGTAATAATGCGTAATCTGCGGAGATAAATTGAATACAGTACTGTCATAAACACACTCCCACTCTCACCTATGTAGGTTTGGTAAGGAGTTTACCACATCCCCAGGTCGAGGTTATGGTTCTGGTGTCATCCAGGTGTTAAAGAAGCTCTCTGCACCACAACTCAGTGACGTGTATCAACCAGCCAGGGCCCAGTTTAATGGTCGAGGCTCGTTTGGGAATGGGGGGGCCATGAGGGCTGCACCCTTTGCACTGGCTTTCCCAGACCTCGCTGATGTCAAGAAGGTGAGTGAAAGACATCATTGAAGAAAATCCCTTCAGTTCAATCACATACACGATTAGCTACAGATCAACGGTGCTATCCTTCCATAGTGTTTATCATGGGTGTTTCCTGGTCCAGCTTTGTACCTGCACAGCCCATTTAGCCAATATCTTAATTTGTTTATACTGAGGTTTTGTAGTGGAGTTAAAAAGCCCTCGCCAAGTGCTGTGTAATACAACAACTACAATCATACCATCACGTGAATATTATGCAGTTACAGATTAACTCTCGGGTGTTTCATAGCTGATGTCCCACTTAAATGATAATATTTAACTTCTCTGTTACAAAATTAATATAAAAAAAAGACTACGTGTTTGCTATAAATACTGTTGAGCTGTGTGCTTCCATTATATCAAATGTTTTACAACAGTATAATATAAATATAAATCAGTGGACCTGAAAGCAGAGAATGAGATAAGTACATTGTTTTACTCTTTTTCTTTTTACCTGCAGACTACAATTACATAAAAAAAAATCTACACCACAAGACAGGATAAGACATTTTTGAACGCAAACATGATTTGTATCTGTATTATGTATACATGAGATGAATCCATTCTACTTAATTTTTGTCTCGTCACCTATTTCACTTCATGTATTACAACTTTGCTTTTCCTTCTTGTTTTAACTGATAGACCTCAAGTACTATAATGATAATGGACATTTAAGTTGCAGATGCTCCTTCGGATACACTAAGCTGCCAGTGCTGACTGTGTGTGGTTTCTCCCCCTATTTCTCTCCAGTTTGCAGGTCTGGGTGCGATGCTGACCCACTCCTGCTCTTTGGGTTATAATGGTGCAATTCTGCAGGCCTTGGCTGTTCACCTCTCCCTGCAGGGAGCACTGGACCCACCTCAGCAGTTCATCAACAGGCTCATCGCAGAGATGGAGGAAGTGGAAGAGAATGAAGTGACACGCAATGATGCAAGAATGTGAGTAGATCTCTAATTGACACTAGAACTCATGTAGTAAAGTTTAAAGGCTTCACATATGTAGCTCAAGAGACCACAGGCAGATTATTTAAGCAGTATTTGTCTTTTTTTCTTAGCCTTAAGGAAGCTGAGAAACCATTCTGTGAGCGCCTTCATAGAGTTCGAGACCTAATCGACAGGAGCAAGGTCAGCATAGAGGAAGTCATCTCAGAACTGGGTCAGTATCTGCCTCCTCATAGGTTTTCTTTACAAGTAGCTTTCATTCTTTCCATCTTCTTCAAATTCATATTCCTTATTCACCTCTCCGTGAGCCTTGTAAAAGAAAAACTGATAGTAGTTCCAAGTATTTGAGATGGCTTTGTGATTTCTACATTATATAATCATGTATCCATGGTCATGAGTTGTAATATTTTGGATTGCCGACAGCTCTCATCAGCAAACTCAGACCAAAATGCTTTTAGAAATAATCCAACAGTCAGAGCCAAGGTAATGGACAGATGCTGGTGCTGGATGAGCATTTGTAGGTGACATCCTGACATGGTGTCAAACCACATCTTCCCACCATCATATCAGATCAGTGGGTTCAGACCTTAGTTAAAAAACAAAGCTATTTTGGAAAGACCTTAAAGTGGTATACCAGTGACAACTTCTCATTCTTTCATTTCTACTCTCAGGTAATGGTGTTGCAGCACTTCACTCGGTCCCCACTGCTATCTTCTGTGTCTTACACTGTCTGCAACCCCGTGAATGCCTCCCTGAGAGCTACGGTGGCCTGGAGAGGACAATAGCATACAGTCTGGCTCTTGGAGGAGACACAGACACAATAGCCTGCATGGCTGGGGCCATCGCCGGGGCCCACTATGGCATGGAGGCCATTCCTCAGTCCTGGATAAGGTGCTGCGAGGGCGCAGAGGATGCAGATGTGAATGCAGGGAGGCTGCACGCTCTGTACCACCAGTCAGCACAGGGGAGTGGGAATGAGAGGGGAGAGCAGAGCTGTGACGACGCATCTAAAAAGGCTTCTAACGGCACAGAGAAGACCAGAGCAGAATGATTATTCAGCTGGATTCAAACAAAAGGACTCACACACACTGCACATGTAAAAGCAACATGTAAACATTTCATCCAGCAGGTATTAATTCTTGAAGCTCGAGAATTTACATATTTAAGAAGTATTTGTGAGCTACGTGTCAGATAACTGAACTCAAACACAGAAGTCAAAATGCCAAATTCTTATTTTAAAACCACAACCCTTCATACAAATTGACTGCACTGGTATTTATACAGACAGTTGATCTGTATTATGTATAGACAGTGTTACATCCATCCATCCCTTCTGTGCCCCCTCCTCCCTGTTTTGTGTAACACAATCTTTTGTTAGGTGAAAGGTGCACTATGAATTGGTCATGTCTTGTTTTAATCTTTTGGTGGATAACAATTATTTAATAAAGATGTTTTTGTAAGTCAATGATTTTCTTTTTCTTTTTAGCAACTCTTCACATAAGGCACTATCTTTTCCAGCTAGACTGCCTAGGTCTCATTACTAGCCTCACAGCACAACAGGACAGCATTTGGAAGGAGCTCAATGCATTTTACAGGAAATAAAATGTGGAGTTAAATATGTTTTCACAATATTTGGTTATATTTACAATATTTATCAATGCTCACAATTACAGAGTTACATGGCAAACTCGGATAGAAGCTGTCAGTTTAAATGAAAGTCAGGATAAATAGGTCAACCAGCAAAGTAAAATTATACATTTATTTCGAAATATAATTTTCAAGTTTTACAAAAAAAATATACAAAGTAGACTGCATAAATCGGCATTACTACAGAAATAAGTTATAAATGCTTCCTGAAGTACTTTTTTCTAGAGCTAGAACTGTACACTAAAATTGAGAGACATCGGTAGCCTGTGCATTGGTTGACAGAGACTTTGATCGACCCATTTCCAGCAACAGGAAAAGCAGAAGGGGGACATGATCCAAGCTGAGGTGCGACAGTCAGAGAAAGAAGGGAAAAGAGGTAGGACTAAAGAGCTTGGAGCACAAGGAACCACCATGTGGGACTTGCCAAAGCAAAAGATCACCTGACCTGAGATTTGGACACTGGAGCCCTTCCACATCTCTTTCCTGCTCCGCTCAGTGTATGGCACCATTCCATTGCCAACAAACCTGCAGAGGTGGGGTCTGAGGATCCACTGTGTAGGCTATGTGGGCACAGAGGAACAATGGCTGGCGTACTGGCTGGGTGGAAGACTGCTCTTCGCCACAGGAGATACCAGTGGCGCCATGACAAGGTTCTCATAGCACTGGCAGACATCTTGGAGCAGAAGAGACGGAAAAAGCGTTAAGACCAAGACCATCTACCGAGTTCATCAAGGAAGGGGAGAAACCATTATTATCCAAGATGATCAAGAAGTGCCTCTTGCAGACCACACCATCATGGGAGATGAGGGTGGACTTGGGGAGGAAGTTGAAGTTTCCCCAGGTCGTCCAAACCTCTCTGAGGCCCGATGTGGTCACATGGTCTTAAGAGATGAAAAAGATCCTTTTAATTGAATTGACAGTCCCATGTGAGGACGGATGCAGCGAGGCCTCAGAGAAGGAAATCCACCAAGTACCAGGACCTGGTTCAGCTGTGCAGGGATGAAAGCTGGCAGGCCTGGCTGTTCCCAGTAGAAGTCGGCTGCAGGGGCTTCCTTGCACAGTCTGCCTGGAAGATGCTCACAGCTCTGGGAATCACAGGAAGGGAGAGGAGGGTGGCTGTTCATAGGTTGGAGGAGCAGTCTGTGCGTCAGACTGTGCCGGCATCAGCCTGTGCACATTAGCCATAGTCAGAATATCTGGCTATAAAACAAACAGGAGTCGGAACAAACTTCATCTTTGGATCAGTGTTCTGTGTTTCAGAAGGTATTTAGATTCTTGCCAAGTGTCCTTCTCTAGCAGCAACAAAGCACATGCGGCTGCGCTGAAAAACGACCCGCTGAGTGAACCCAGCCCCAACTTCCGAACACCTTGTTCCTACAAAAAAGTTCACAGATACTGAGTCAGAACCCTCCTGTGATTTTATGTATCACTATTTAAAGACAAACATTTAGAGAATATTTGTCTAATCTCAATGTGTTTTACTTGTATAAAAAAAGGCTAAATGAAATTTAAAAAACACACCCAGATAGAAAAAACCCCCCAAAGCAATACAGATACACAGACAACCCCTCAAAAAAACCCAAAACAAAACATATATGAACTGTAGAGACATAGAGACACATATGTTGAGTTCACACCTCCTATGTCCAACAAGCCTGCTCACATTCAAAGAGCTCAACCAGTCAAGATTCAAGATACATTTATTGCCATTCGTATTGAAACACATTGGAATGTTTGATGTACAGTCTGAACTGGTGTACTTGTCATGAGTCTAGTGGGTCAAGCTGTGTTTGTGTATTTCGGCGTGTCTTATTGTGATAACGTCCTGTGTGAGTGTGTTTTTTCCTAGTGTGTCGCCAGCCTTACCTTGTTGTCGCCACGCACCTGATTCCCATTTGTGTTCATCCCAATTTGTGTCACCTGTTGTCTGTGTTATTTAAACCCGAGTCTCTGTCGAGTCAGCGTCAGATCGTTGTTCCCCGTGTCCAGTGACTGCACCACGTCTTATTTCTTGTCAAAGCCATAGTGAAGGTATTGTATTCGAAATTGTATTGTATAGTCTAGTCTTGTTTGTTGAATTGTCTAAATTGTATAGTTCCTCTCTTTAAAGCGCTTTTGGTTATTAGACTTATTATATTTGTAAGGTTAACTGTTTTCCCCATGACAATAAAGGGTATTCTGATTCTGATATTCTGATGTACTGTTAGTTTTTCCATATTTATACTTACATACTTTACAAATGGGTATTTTGCATCTTATAAGTGATTTTCTCCAGGGACCATAACGGTTTACTTTATATAACCGCATTTTGACTGGAAGGAGGGGTGTTTAATTCGCGCTTTCAATATATTTCTTGGTGATCGTCAACAGAATTTCTGTCAGTGTAAATGTGACCCGATGGATATTGAATAATGTTTCACATACCCCCTCCCACCAGAATCCCTGTAATATAGAACACTGCTAGGTAGAATGAAGAAATGTTCCTTCCTCCATGCTGCACAAAGGTAACACTTTTTTAAATTTTTTTTTAGACAACAAAATTACATTACACCACAAAACTGCTTCCTGTACAGTGATTCCAATTATTGCCCCTTAAACAACATCTGACTGTATGTGACATGTACTGTGTGTGATTTGGAGATGAGATAATGTCAGTCTTACCCCCATGTAACTGCTATTGCATTAGATGACAGGAGCTCATTGGGTGTCATTACTGTGAGGTAGCTCACATTCACCAGCAGGTACAAACCAGTCACCATGGATATGGCGAAGACAACAGCTCTGGGAAGATTCACCTGAGGACAAAAACAAGCTTTACAGCTCAGAAATATCATGGTAATAGTTTGGTAATACTGTAGTGACAACATGTAAGTATAGAAAAAACATGCAATCACTCCTGTAATACTTACACACACTTTAGCATTAAATGAAATATAATAGATCTATTAAACAAAATATTGAAATATTTTGTTCTAATAGAAACAAGTGCTTTTTTTTCTTTAACAGTCTGATGTTTCTTTGAAACTGTTAAACGTGAAGAGGATTCACATTTCATACACCTATGATGTCATTGCTAAATAACAAAATCGGATCCTTCAGCGTACAAATTTCCCTCAATCACCCTGGTGCTTTGTGTCAGCTTCACTACGCCTCCAATTTTAAATGCTTGTTAAAGTCAGAACTTGTGCCACCAAGAAGATGACTTGTACCCTGGCTGTGATACGGAAATTCAGACAGTTGACTGTAGCAACAACCAATATGCATGCAGTAGCAACACACTTCACTATCACCTAAGGAGGATGGCAGCCCGAGTAAATTGGTGCCTAGTGAATGCTACAAAAAAAGCAGGACATGGAGCATAGTCCATAGACCTGTATGTAGATCAAATCACCACCAGATTCCCAGATGATTGTTCCAACCTCATTGAGGTTCAATGAAGCTAGGACAATCTGAAAATCTGGTGCAACTGATTGAGCCAAGCAGTTGAATCAGTTTTTGTTCAGCTCACTTGGCTAGCCCTGTTGAACGCCACTGGAGATAGGGAACCAGTCATAGTCTCTTCCGTTAACACGAAAACAACTCTTGCAGTAAAACAGTTTGAACAGGGCAACGATCTTAGGTGGTGCTCCAAGGGCCTGTGGGATATGCCAAAGTGAAGCATGGCAGATGGTGTCAAAGACAGCCTTTAGATCTATGGACCTGATGTAGAGATTGCCATCTTTTAGGGAATTCATAGGTCAACTCTCAACAGATGAACGGCATAGATGTGATCTGTTGTTGAATGGTTGGGCATCCAAGCCAGCCTGTTGGGGAAGGCAGTTGCTTCTGATAACTGGTAGAGCACAAGTCCGCAAGATCCTGGTGAAGAGCTTTCCTGGGGTGGAGAGAAGGTGATGCCTGTATGGTTGCTGCAGACTAGTCTGTCACACTTACATTTCCAGAAGGGTAGGATTACTCCTCTGGTCCAATCGTCGGGAAGCCTTTCTGTCTCCCACACCTAGTTGGATAAGTGGGTGAGCCACTTGGCCATGCTATCACAACCACATTGTAGCATCTCAGCGGTTATTGTACAGATTCCAGGAGCTTTCTTGTTGTTGAGTTTTTTCAGAGCAGCTCTGACTTCCTCAAGTGTGATGGGGTCTATACTGCAGGCATAACTAGGGGCTGCAGGATTTGCAGTCTCCAGCATGGTTGGACCACCTTGGATAGTACCGTGCTGCAAGAGGAGGATGAAGTGTTCTTTCCAGCATTCAAGGCAGTTTGCTTCAGTTGTTATGAGGTTTCCATCAGAATCTTTCATTAGGGCTGTCTTAACATGTAGGCCATTACAGGCTTGGTGCAGCAAACTGAAGACATGGCTCATGTTGGTGTTGTTGAAGCCACTTGAGTAAAGGGGCCAAATGTCTTCAAGACAAAACTCTGTCCAGTTGACTTTATTCAGTTGCCTAGAGATGCCTTCGACCTGGAAAAATGAGAATTTATGTTTATCTTACATCTTTTGTCTCCCTCCTATTTCCCTCCAGTTTGTGGCCTCTCCCTGCAGGAGCACTGGACCCACCTCAGCAGTTCATCAACAGGATCATTGTAGAGATGGAGGAAGTGGAGGCTAATGAAGTGACACGCAATGATGCAAGAATGTGAGTAGATCACAAATTGACACTAGAGCTCATGTAGTGATGGTTGAAAGACTTCATAGTGTGTATATAACTCAGAGACCAATGGGAATTTTTTTTTTTCTGTCCAGCCTTAAGGAAGCTGAGAAATCATTCTGTGAGCGCCTTCTTCGAGTTCAAGACCTAATAGATAAGAGCAAGGTCAGCATAGAGGAAGTCATCTCAGAACTGGGTCAGCTTTTTCAATTTCATATTCCTCATTCACTTCTCTAGGAGCCTTGTAAAATATGAAATGATTGTAGTTCTAAGTATTTCAAATGGCTGTGTGATTTCTACATATGGTACCGAGTTGTTCCAATATTTATTAAACTCTCAAAGATTTACACAGTAAACTCAGACATTGACTTTTTTAAAAATCGATTACTTCTTTCTTTTTCCCTTCTTTTATTGCTACAATCACAAGAAAATCAATGATGCTGATGCTTCATATTCACATTATTTTGAAAGCTAGAAGTTGTCAGTTAAAATGAAAATCTGGATAAATAGGCAACGTACAAAAGAAGAGTTAGAGCCAACAGATGACAGACTGACATCTGTTGTCAGTCTGTTTTATGTTTATTGACTGTATGTTTTTATGACTGCATTGATTGTTTGACCAAACAGGTCACACTGGAAAATGAGATCCCAACCTCAAAGTGTTTTACTGTATAAACAAAGGCTAAATAAAGTATACAAAAAAACACCCAGACAGAAAAAAAAGACAGATACAACAGAGACACCCCCCCCAAAAAAAAGAGAAACCTTTGAACTGTATGAGACAGAGACAAATATGTTGAGATAACCATATCTTGATTGGAAGGAGGGGTGTTTAATTTCCACTTTCTGTCAATATATTTAACGATTGTCAACAGAATTTCTGTCAGTGAAAATGTGACCCCATGGATATTCAATACTGTTTAATTTAGAACATTGCCAGGTAGAATGAAGGAATGTTCCTTCATCCATGCCACACCTAGGAGCAAAGGTGTTACTTTACGACTCCGGGAAGATTCACCTGAAGACAAAAACAAGCTTTACAGCTCTATAACACTGTAGTAATACCATGTAAGTAACAAAGAAAAAAAATCACGTAAACCCTCATTTACAAGGTCTTAAGCATTAAGTGTTTGAAATATTTAATATAATCTAAAAGAAACAAGTTTTTATTTTCTTTAACAGTAACAGTCTGATGTTACTTTGAAACAGTTAAATATCGAAACGATTCACGTTGTATACATCTATGATATCTTTACTAAATGACAAAATCACATCCTTCAGCATAAAATAAAAGCATTAGTATTCTGTAAAGGGGAGGAGATTTCCAATTTAAAGAAAATTAGATTCACAGAGTGGGGCTGCCATTGCTCAGGTGGTAGCAGTTCGATTCCCTGCTCTCTCCTGATCATGTGCTGTTGTGTCCTTGGCCAAAACACCTCACCCACCTTACCTCCAGTGTCCATGCACTGTATGAATGTGTGTGAATGATCTGCGATGAACTTGCGACTTGTACAGGGTTCCCCCCGACTTTGCCCTTGAATATCTGGGATAGGTTCCGGTGAGCCCCAAGAACCCGCAAAGGATAAAGTGCCTCCCACAGCCTCCCCTCCTTTTCCAGCCTCCAGCAGTGATAGCGAGTACAGTACAGCATCTTATTTTATTTTATGAAATTAATAAAAACTATAACATGTACAGTATTTGGATATTTAGACATTTAGGAGGTATAGAGGGTATTAAAGGGTTAATTTTGACTTACAGCGAAATTCGGGTTACATCACCAACGTAGGAACGGAACTTGGACGTAACCTGAGGACCACCTGTATTTTGGTTGGCTCAGGCTACTCTTCGTCCTACTACTACAGACTTACACTGCTGGGAGACTCGTGACATACCCAACTCCTCTCGGCTCCTCTGACTG
>JAPTHA010000016.1:7709312-7727037 GCA_029814585.1 Gymnapogon annona | reverse complement strand
TGTGTGTGTGTGTGTGTGTGTGTGTGTGTGTGTGTGTGTAAGAGGGAGAAAGAGACATGGAGTGAGGATAGTGTAATAGTCCAGTCTATGGCCACTGTTCATCTAGCGCTGTGGCAGCTTCTAAATAACCATGACCCTATAATCCCAGGCTTTTGTTTTTTGTAACCTTTTGTGGCAAAGTTCAAAATCCCCTGTGTTAAAATGTAAATTGTTTGTGCTTAACGATATTTTCCGTCAAGTTCTTACACTGTGTTCTCTGTGGTACATATAACACAATGGCTCACATGACACAAGACAGCAGTGTTTGATTTATGTCACGCTTGGAATGGGAAACCCTACCTGGAGGTGAGGGAAGCAGATGGAAGCATAGGCAAACTCAATCAGTCTTTGAATGAAAAAAAAACCCAAACCTGTAACATATACACCAGAATTGCCCTTCATCAGGAGATGTCAACGGAGCTGGAGGCCAAATTACCCATGACGAATCAAAAGGATGCAGTGAGTGAATGTAAAGGCAACACGATATGAAAAGAGACCTGCTTAGGCCAGTGTTCACCTATCAATGGCTGAGGCGCAGTTTGAAATGTCAGCTTGGGGGCTGCAAACAGCATGATGAACACACATAATTGAGGTTAAGTCAAAATTTCTGATAAGCATGCGGCTCAGTGCACCATGGCTGTAAAATACAAAGTCATTATATCACACTGAGGTCTATATTGTATAAAACTTGCATTTCATTTAATGAATCACAATGGAGCAATTTGGCATTAGGCCAGGCAATCCTTCTACGAATAATAAAATTGCACACACCTGGTATAACAGCATTTACTGCCTCTGCTTTCAAAGTGCCAAATTAGATGACTCACAGGAAATCTAGCCTTGTCTTTTTGGATCTTAATTGTTGCATTAAATGTGTTATTGTTATTTTAAGACCTCAGGATTTTCCATCTTCCTACAGTTAAATCCATCTTTTACATAGACATGTCTTGAGAACGCAAATAATCATGTCTAACATCCACACGGTAGTGAGTTACATTATACAGTATACTGTGAGTTACACTATATACTGGTCAGGTGTATACAATATACACCTGACCAGATGCAATGATTACACACTGGAATCCAGTTACGCTTTATCTATCATATTAAAACTATATTGTCAGGTAAATTCACCTTCTATCATCAGATTTCAGAAAATGTTACTCACTGATCCCCTTTAATTTGCTTCCTATTTTTAGAAAATGTAATATAATCTCATTACCAGTCCCGTCAACACAAAATTGCTACAAAACTGCAGGATTACTGTATCTTTGTTAGTTTTTGACATGAGGCTATGAAGTGATTATACTGTAAAAACTGTTCATGATAGATGCATGACATTGTATGATGTATGACATTTTCAGAAGTGAGTCCAGGTTATACTGCATCTTTGACTTTGTAAAAGATGATCTGTAGTGTATATTCACAAACATTCCTTGCTGAAACCTCTAACAAGTTCATTTGTGATTCAAAGCCATTTTGGCCTAGTGTATCTACTTAATGAGGCAGACCATACATTTCTCACGTAATAATGAAACTGTGATAGAATTTCCATGAAACAAAAAAAAATTGTTTTGATGAGGCATAAAACACCTCAAAATATCATTTATCAGTCCCGAATAGTGAAAAAGTAATGCCTTATTGAACGGAGCTTCTCTTTCTGTTCCGCATCTTTACAGTAAAATCAATTCTGTTTTTTCTCAAAAACAAATGAAGATTCAATACTGATACTAATTTTCTATGATGTGCACTGGGACTATTAGTGTCGTATATAAGAATATGTAAATCATCATTTTACATACACTGACCCAGGTTGGTTAGGATTAGGGAACTGGAACACACTGAGGACAACTGTTGGTGTGGTTGGGAATGACAAGATACTGGACAAATAACTGCAAGACAAAAAAAAAAATGAGCAAAGAAAAATGAAGAAGTGAAATGTGTGGGTCTGGTTTTCCAAACGTTAAGTTTCTCCAGTAAGTATCTGTGGAAAAAACACTCACACTGACTTTAGTAAAGGGAGATTTTATACAGATTCAGACACCTTTGTAAAGCCTTCTGTCACCTTACGTTACAACCGTCTTTATATTGTCTCCATACCTTAAATGACCAGTGTTAGAATTAATATTTGCACTTTGTAGCAGTGACTGTGCTGCAACTGTAAGTCTGACTCACGCATGCACACACTCACTCATACACCTGGTTTTGTCCATTGTTATATGCACAAAACCAATCCCTTATCCACCCATTTTACAGTCACCGTTTCTGTTCATCCTCTCCACTGTTGTTTTCCATTTCTGAGTTTCCTTGTTGCCTCTGTTCACCTGTTTATTTTGTCCATTCGTAAAAAGAAGCCATTATTTCTCCCCCCCCAGGCGAGAGACGACGATGGCCTCGGTGGGAAATTACCCCAGCACAGCTTTACTCAGGACACGCCCAGGCTTGTCTTCAAGACAAACAGCGATGTGCTTGTAAGGACCATAACCATTTAACACCAGATAGAATTTAAGCTTTGATGGCTACTGCACAAATATGTTTTGATGTTGTTTATTGTTAACAGTGTATAATTTTCTAGTCATTTTTTTCCTGTCATGTCACTGGATTGAGAGGTTCATATTTGGGCATTGAAAGTAGACATCAAACAGCAGATTTAGGTTAACCCAAAAAATAACTCACAATACCACCAAAGTAGCTTTATTTGTCAGCTTGTTTTGTTCTTTTTTAGTTTGTTTTGGATTAAGTTTGCTAAGATTTAAGTTGGCTCTCATGACTTTTTCATGCATAATCATTTGTTTTGCCATCATTTCTAACAATCAGACAATGTTAACACATGCAAAGATTAAATGGCATCATCCTCAACAAAGACATGTATCATATTCACATATATATATATATAGTGTTTATTCTTTTACAGTGACTATTGATTGATTTATTTATATCTATGTAAAAAGAATAAGCGTAAGTATCAAATATAAGGTTGTAGACTTAAGTTGGATGTTGCAGGGACACATGTAGAAAGTGTCTGGTGATTCTCCAGAAACATTTATGGGTCAGACACTTCATTTCAGACATTCCCGTGGTTTTATGAACAAGTTTGTGTCTTTTCTGTGTCAGTGTAAGATGGAAATGCATTTATGTAAAGGAAAACATCAAACAAAGTCAAAATAACTGGGTATGACAAAGTGAATAGATTAGATAAAGAAACGCTAATTTATAAAAATGACAAGAAATACATTTTGGGTTTCGACAAATTGAAGTTTCTGCATTGACATATGATTAGATGTGAGGTCAGGGAGGTTGATTTCATTGCTCAATGTCTCAGCAGCAGCACCAACAGTCACAGGTGACCTTAAACGTGCATTTAATAGCTCAAGACTTTCTGCACATTCAAAACACATCTTATTTATATGAGTTTTTGGATGGTTTTAAGAATATAGAAGCTCACAGATGACAAGAAAACCGATTGTAATCAGTGATTATGAACACCTTAGTGGCAGCACAAAGAATTCAGCCAGTAACTTGCATCTGTAAGTGATGCTGCTTCTCCCTTTTGCTTCTGTCATGTTTCTAATAGAGGGAAAAATTTAGGTATTATAAATTTTGAGGGAGCGAATCCCCTGCACCCCCTAAAACATCTAATATCTTACATTTTCATGTCTCTGATCAAAGTGACGTAAAGTATTTAAGTGCTACTTCTGGTCTCTAGGAATATTTTGTTCTATCATAACTCTTAAGTAAGTGTGGACTTATTGTTGCAGCAGCATTCCTGAAAAGATAAAGAAATGAAAACGGTGCAAGAAACATCACTGTGTGTCTAATCAGACTGATTCCCATGTCAAGTTCTGTCATAAAAAATAAATTCAGGAAAAATGTTATGAAGTATCACACCATGCTGTTTTTTCAATGTCCAAAAATTCAGTTTTTTGGCTAGAGTTTTATCTCCAAAAAGCACCCCAAGATAATCTGACATGTTTATGCAGGAGCGGTCAGATTCAATTCTACTCTTGTCCCTCACCACTTAATACTTCATCTCATCAATTAATGTGGGTAGTAAAATGTTATTATCACCAATAAAAAATGGGCCAAAACTGTGAAAACAAGACCCCAGATGTAATAAAACCACATTTATCTTTAAGTGTAGATGTTACACATTAAAGAGCAAATATGCACCCCAGACGGCCACATGCCATTGGAGACATTTCATCTCACGCAGGTCCGCTCTGCTGCATTGACATTCAAACACAATCCTGCTGATCTCACTCATCATTCTTGCAGGTGGAGTTATTTTGCTCACTGTGAGCGAGAAAGTGCGGTCTGTGAAATACAGGGCAATTGAGTTTCACCTGGCCAAGTGAGAATGGCCTTTATATGTCACATCTATAATAAGTGATGGCAGTGGCTGGCTGTGATAAGAGTAGCCTGACAGGGAGTGCACCGCTGGTTTCCCTCTGCCTTCACCCACACTTGAAACCTTTCACACAATATTCAGATTTTAATGAAGCAGCTTGCAGCACAGACTTTGAAACGTTTGGGAAGGATTTGAACCCGGTATGTTTTCTCTTTACCTAGCCAGGTAATTATAAGTGTTAGATTCTTCAATAAACGAGGCCACTGTAAACCGATAGTTTAGCTAATCATAGGTCCACATGTTGCAGATGGTCTGTTAAGCCCCGCCAAATTTTAATTTACTTGTGCAAACTGCAGCGGAAGTTTCATTCTGTTTTCTTTTTTTCCAGTGGACCAGGTGCTTGAAGACGACAGTGTCTCGCTACTTGGTCTATTTTTTTTTTTTTTCAGCAGAGTCCAAGGTGTGCCTTTTTCACAACACACCATCAGGATTGAATTGTCAAGAGCGAATGTCTTTCCGGAGATTGTTTGGAGTGTGAGACGACTAAACCAAAATCCAAACGACACGCTCACTTCAAGCACCTGGTTCATTTTCATGGGTTTAATCCTTGTGTTTTGCACTCTGTGATTATGCCAGCAATTTGAGAAGTGTCAAAAGAATCACATATCAACCTTAACAGGGGGATATACAAGCCTGTCCCTTTATGCACTTTTCCTGCTTAAACCTCTTCATTCTCAAAAACCTCTTCATCCTACACATAAAACCTCTCCAGGCAGCTTCATATGAAACCTTACAATCTTTTTCGCCGTCTCAAACTCTCCAGCCTCTTAACTCTCTGCAACCTCCTCCTCTTCTTACTCTTCATTATCTAAATCCTTGACATCCTTTGCGATCTCTTCAACATCTGCAACCTCTTTGCCTCTGTCTGAAACTTTCTCCTCTCCTGCAGCAACCTGTTGGTCAACAACCTTTCTTCTCCTGCTGCAATTAAATACTCTTCATCCACATTCCTTAACCTTAACAGCCATCACGTTACATGTCAGTACCGTACACTTATTAGACTAAAACAATTATACACTCTAACTAGCTGTTGTCTGATCTCAGAAATCTTAATTTTTCACCGGCGTCGTCACCGAGTCATAAGGTGGGAAGTTGAAGAAAGCGATGACTGCAGAGGTGACTGCACTTGTTTTGAAGCACGATAATTGTTGTAATGCAAACAGTTATACTATACCACCAATGCCGGTTCGTTGGCCAGGATGGAAATAAATGACCGTAATTACATTCAACTGCAAACATCTGTGTGCAGGAGTGGGGAGAAAGCAAGAGGGAGAAAGCACAACTCCATTAGCGTAATGCGCAGTGAAATTTCACTCACAGTGCAGAAAGTCGTTAAGTGCTCTCCATCTGTCTTTCCGAGACGAGGAAAATTCAGCACATTTATTATTTAAAATATCCTGGCCTACCATTATCAAACTCAACTTGCAAGAGCACCTTTTTGACTTTTACTCAGTCATGGCTCATTGAATTAGCCAGGACTAAATGGGCAGTTAAAAAGTGTAGAATTCAAGGGACTGACATCTGAGCACCACCGGCGCGGTGTTTAAGCTGAGCAGGCTCTGTAGTCTGCCGCGGAGCAAAACAGATCTGTTCTGTTCTCGACGCCGACAACTTGTCACTTCAGAAGTTAGCTTCAGAAATTCCTCCGGAAAGAAACATTTTGAAATCGTACCATTGTAAGTTTTTCTTCATGAATGTCGATGAATAAATTCATTTTTTTAAGATATCCACCAATTTGGGAGATGCTGTAGCGCAACTGCTGAATGATCTGACGTTAAAAACCTACAATACTTAAAGGACCTGATGTTTCATACATGTAGCAGCTACAGGACATCAGGATAAATATTCTTTTTAGTCCTAGCCAGTGGTAAAGTGCAATTATCCAGAGCCTGTGTTAGTCCAGTGTCTCTCAGCTGCTGCCAAACAGGATCCAGGCATATATAAGAAGCAGTGCGCAAAACCAGTGTATCCTCCTTCCGGTTGCATCCCTCAACTTATTAACATTCAGCAGGGGGGCTTAAGGGTCTGAGTGATGGATGGATGTCGTTGAGGGGTCTGACAACTGATTAATGCCTTAATTATCTCCAGCGAGGACCTGCCACTCCTCCAAGAGCTGACAGAGTGAGCTGTGTGTGGCCTGACGAGTAACGCCGTGTTCAGGGCTCGCCCACTGCTATCTGCTCTACCAGGGTCACATTCATTTTCTCCGCAAAGAAAAATTTGCAGTTTTTGTGCTGAAAAGGTGTTTAACGTTGATGAAACAGTGTTACAGAGGGTGTTTGGGAATATTTTACCACTGCAGTCAGACAACTTTTCAATAGAGGCAGTTTTTTTTACACAGCTACTTCATACATCATTTAGATTGCTGGCTTTTTGTTTGCATATAAAAGAGACTCAGATTTAAGTCAAACCAAAACATGATATTTCTAAAGTAACAGATTCACATCTTATCATCACAATTTGTCACAGAAGCACGTATTTATTTATTGGAGTTTTCTTAGTTAATGACATATTTGCACAGATTCAACCGAGTTATGGTGCAGTTTAAAATAATTTGACATAGTACTGACTATATTCATGAAATAAACATTAAATTCTTCATGTTTCTTGTACTTAAACTAATTATTATGTTTGTCCATTCTGGTACGACGCTAACTGCAGAAGCCTGTCTGCAAAATCATCTTTTGTCTTGTTTTGCCAGAGTTGATAGTCTCGCAGGAATTTGCGGTTAAACGAATGTCTTTATTGCCAACAGAAGGTGTAAATGGACATATCTGGTTTGACAGAAAGTTACAAAATCACTTCAGCAGCACTCAGCAGGAAAATGCCATCAACTGCACATTTGCCCCTCAGTAGAATAAGACATCAACTGAGAGACACAGAAACATACTGTATAAATTCAGTTCATACACACGTGCACATATATATTTATCATTTTCAAAGTTAAGTGTTTGTTCTTGACAGAACTGTGAAAGCATTTAGAAAGCGTTTCTTTTAAAAAATAGATTTTTAATGTGTTCATCTCCAGATGGTTTGGAGGCTGAGCTTCTGCTTCCCAGTCTACTTCAAATCAGACTGTGTTGTATTTCATCAAGAACAAATTACAAGTCTTTTGTATGCAGGGTGACAGGCACTGATACACTGTATGTACTGTGTGTGTGTGTGTTTTTATTGCAGGTGTGTGATTGGTGCAAACACATTCGGCACACAAAGGAGTACCTGGACTTTGGTGCTGGGGAGCGGAGGCTGCAGTTCTGCAGTGCCAAATGCCTGAACCAATATAAGATGGATATTTTCTACAAGGAGACCCAAGCTGCACTGCCTGGAGCACTGTGCAACCCGGGACACGGGCCCGCTGTCGATGGTAAGGCGGAGTGCAGTGGAGGTGTTCAGCTGCTCACTCCTGAATCCTGGGGAACGCCATTAACAGATCTTCGACGAAAGGTTCCATCACCAGGGGGACCTTCCACCGCCTCTGCATTGGCCTCCTCGACTTCCTCTGTCACCTCACCCTCAGACAACGCTGCTGTCTGTTCCCCATCCTCATCCTCCTCGGCTAAGATCCCCACACCCAGACCACATGAGAGCCCCACACTCCCCCCTCCACCGGTTCCTACTTTACACCCACCTGTTGGGGTTCCCTCTGGTAGTCCTCCCATGGTAATGACACCTCGGGGGCCCATGCCTCTGCCTCTGTTCATGGAACATCAGATGATGCAGCAAATCCGTCCGCCCTTTCTTCGCCCCTCTGCTCACCCAGCAGGGCCCAACAGCCCCCTTTCAAATCCTATGATCCCTGGTATTGGTCCACCCCCTCCCCCTAGGCCCCTTGGTCCAACGTCCAGCCCCATGCACAGGCCCCTGCTTTCACCACATGTCCACCCTTCTTCTAATCCCAACCCCGGCATGATGCCTCCCCACCCTGGTATCCCGATGCCGGGCCTCCCCCCCTTTCCCCCAGTCAACATGATGCCCAATGGACCGATCCCTTTGCCTCCAATGATGAACTTTGGCATGCCATCCTTGGCCCCACTGGTACCCCCACCTACTCTCTTAGTTCCTTATCCTGTTATAGTACCTCTCCCAGTCCCAATACCCATTCCAATACCCATCCCAATCAGCCCTAAAACCTCCAGGGACCAGCAGGAAAACAGTGGTCCTGTTCGTTGTGCTCCAGAGTCCTCAGAAGCTTTATCTTCTCAGGGCAATTCTCCAGGAGGAGAGAGAGGGGAGCATAAAGTAGAGTCAGCTGGTACTGAGCGTATGTCTCCTGGACGCTCTGGCTCAGAGCGAAACAGGGCAGTGGTGGACTTGACTGTGAAGGCAGAGGACAATTCGGGAAACTTTTGTATGAGCAGCGGCTCAAGAGCAATTGATGGCGTTATTGATCTAACTGTGGGTCAGAGGTCATGCCAACAGCAGGTCATTCAGAGGGTTCTCCCTGGAGTGCAGGTCAAAGTAGAAGCTGAGATTGAGTCAAGATCTCCACCAGCTGCAGGGCTGGGGAGGGAAGAAAAAGGGGGCCAGGATAGGACAGAAGGGACCTTCTCACAGGGTTTTCTCAATGCTATAGAGGCTGAGGGGGCCACACACTCATACACACTGGAATCATCTGGTTCACCATCCAGCAAGAACAGCCCGTCTCGTAATGCTAATCCAGCAGCAAGCCAACTTAATTCTCGCATTACTAACCCGCAACCCTTACCAACCATGACACGGAATCAGACCCAACCTCCACCCCAGGATCAAAATAGCCCAGCTGCTCTGTGTAATGTCATAGTCAATGGTACAGGATGGCATTCCCTTCTCACTCCTGCCTTTGAGTCTGACCGTAAAGGAGAGGGGGTTACAGGAGAAGGACAGGAGCAGCCAGCCAATGGTGAGTTGGAACGGGAGGCACTGAAAGAGAACAATTGCTCAGTGGGAGAATGGGAGCCAGGGAAGAGGGGCTCAGTACAAGACGAAGTGGCAGAAATAGGGGAGGGGAAGCCAGATCCTGACTCCAACTTGGAGGAGGGCGAGCATGCCTATGCCCTGCCACTGCTCTCCACCGGAGGCTGCGTGGTCATCCAGCCTGTGCCAAAGCCCGGTGCTGACAAGACGGCCTACCTGTCCTGCTCCATCAGTGCACCGCTTTCAGCTGGAGGGAGCCCAGAGTTGGAGCCGCCGCTGAAGAGGAGGTGTCTGCGAATCCGCAATCAAAACAAATGAGGTGAGTTCCCCCAAACGTCCAGCCTAAAAAATGTACAGCATCATCTGCAAATCATGTCATTCATTCATTCATCCTCCAAACCCGCTTCATCCTTTTTGATATAATTAACTTTACTTACTATGCAGTCATGTGACACTTTGGCAAACATTCACTATCTCCATTTTTAAGATAAGTAGTGATGCACACTGTTACCATTGCAGAGGAACAGATGAAAAGCATTGAGATACTTTAGAGTGAGCAGAATTTTCACAAAATTATCTGATATGCAATACGTTGCAATGACTCTACAGGCTGTTATGTTTATAGGCAAATGAAAAAGTCAGGGTAATGAGTTCATTTATTAAACTATGTGTATGACTTGTTTAAACATTGGAAATGAAAAAATCTAAAACAGAAAAGTTCATGCTGGACATCCTCTTTTTCACCCCTGGTAGATTGTGTACCGTGTAGGCAGAGGCCTTACTGCAGCAGCATGGGTTTTTATTCTGACCTGAAGACATTTTTTCTCCCAATATTTCCTGTCTCTCTCCCCTTTTGCTATGTAATATAGGCACACAAAGCCCACAAAAAAAAAATCACCAATTTCACTTAAACCCCTTCAATATCTTTAATTTGATGTGTTCTGTGTATATTTCACTTCCAAACATGTGAGATTCCGCCACATGCTTATTTTCTGTTTTGATTGGGTCTGTTATCTTTAAAATGATGCAATCACTTCAGAAATACAAAATATGATGTTCAATTCAGGTATGTATGTGCAGAATAGAATTCAGGCTCACACAGAGCAAGAGGTGAAACAACTACGAGCTGAATTATTATTCAACGCTAATGCCAAAATGACTTTATTATAAAGGGGTTAGTGAAGTAGGAGCAACATAATATGATGGTAATACATCTTGGCAGGAGCAGGGGAATATGCCAGGACTTCCCCAGCTGTCTTACCAGAGGCATTTATAGAGCACAAATGCACTTACTAACTACTTTAAATATAATTTCAACACTAAGTCATGGGTTAGGGTAAAAATGGCAACATCATAGAAAACATACATGCTGAACTGCTTTGATTTCCCCAACGTATCTTGTGTCAATTGGCCTATTATATATTAGAGCAAATATAAATGTGTTTACAACATAGACATATGTTTCCTATATCATTACCAGTATTGTTAGTTAACTGCTTTAGTGAAATAAAGCAGTTAACTAACAGAACTTATTTGACTTTATTTGTACAAGCTGGCACGGTTTCCATTCTGAAGCAGAATCCTTGTTACTATTCTTTGACTGGCAGATTAGCTCTATAAGATGCAGAATGGAAATGGGAAGTCTTTCTTTCCAAAGCATTCATTCAAAATGTTAATGTTAAATTTAATGATGCACTCCTGGGGTTGTTAATTAAATGAAATTATATTCAAGTGCAACTGAAGACCAATTCAAGTTGTGGTAACATGAGGCGAGTACTGTGAATTAGAGTAATTAATAATGACAAAAGATGAAAATGAAGACCCATGCACTGTTCATTCAGCTAAAAGCAAAGCTAGACGGATAAAATGAATTCTAAGCCTAATGGAGAAAATGTAAGTGTCAGATTTTTAAATATATGGTCTTTTTGATCATTAATAAAGGAGAATACTGAATAATTTTGCTGTAGCTCATGTTTTTCATTGGTGAGTAATATCACATGACATCCATTATGAAATATCTAAAACATTACTTAAAATTAATGCCACCAGAGTAGCAGATATTGAATATTTCATTCTTTATTTGGCCCAAAGTGTCCTGAAGTTGATACTGATTGCATGTACCCAAGTGAATAAACCACATTGGGGAAGCTCTGCTGAAAATGTGCTTTTTCTTCAGTTTCATCCGCAGTGGCATCTCAGTTTTCGGTGTGCAGATGTTGTACGAGACGGGCCTGACTGTACTGATGGGATTACCTGTTTATTACCTGTTTCACCCGAAAAAGGGCTTGGTGGTGTGGGGTGGGGGGCGCATAGGTTTGTTCCTCTGCCTCTAATTCTCCTCCCACTCTGTTTCACAGATGGTTGCTCTGAGGACCGCAGTGCCATCAGTGACACTCACTTGTCCGTCCCCCTACCCTCCGACTCTCACCCTTCACCACTCCACGTCCGCACACAAACGCATTGTCCCCGTCCTCCCTCATCGTCCGTTCTACCAGCACCACAAATCGCCTTCAATGACTGATTAGAGCCCAACCAAACATGTTGATGTGTATCATAGCAGAGTGAACAGGACTCCTTTTGTCTGCGCAACGGATGCTCTAAATGAACTTCTACAGACATGATGTCATGGCTAACAAGACTGCTTTGACCTTTGAATTATGGACAGTATATCCCTGCAACACAAGGACTTTGCCCTGCTGCTTCTATCCACATTTAGAGACTCTCAGCCCACACTGCCCCTTTAACCCCCCTCCCACCCACCTCTTCATTCAATGTGATCTCTATATTGTTCGGTAAAATAAACCGTAGTGTTCAGTACTTAAAGCTGCTCCTGGGAAATTGATGAATGAGCCCCCAAAGGAAATCTTCATCCCTTTCTTAAACACTCTAGTCCAACTTGATCCTAATCCCTTAAGTTTTTATTCTGAAGAATCTCCAGAGTTTTCATCATAGAGCCACACAGCTGACAAAAAAAGGACCTTTGCTTGTCCACTACCAGCATCTACTGTATATACTTGCCAACCTGACATCAAGAGTTTTGATTTTGACAGATGGTAGCTACGGATGAGCATAAAACAGACGCATACAGTCAGTGCAATACATTTCATTTTGTGTAAAGATGCATGAAAATGAAGGATAATTTAATGAGACCTGTCAATCAAAGGCTGAATAACAGTTCTTGGACATGAAAACACCTTCAGCTATGTTGGAAAAAAAAATTCCCATTGAATCAGCAAACTGAAGGATAAAATATTAAGTTTCACCAGCAAATAATGGCATGTGGAATCCCACAGTCTGCCATTTTTCAGTTGCATCTATCAGTTTGTTCTTGATTCTCGTGGACTTTAGACACATATTGTTGCGCCAGATTCAAATAGTGTTGCCACCATAATCATTCCTGCTTTCACATACCGTTGGAACGCCGTCTATGTGCTTCTACAATAAGCCACGCAAGAATCAGTAATAACAGGCTCCTGCTGTTGGAGAGCAATTCAAGGCTTACTGCATTTCCAAAAGAACTGAAATGGCATGGCAATGTAGGAACTCTGCCAACCTGCAATTGGTACTCCACAGGCGAGTAGTTAATCTTTTCTATAATACATTAGCAGTGATGTTCCTGTCATGGGCTAGCTTGAGATGGACTGCGCTGAATTTTGAGAGCGCAGAAGGAAGCTCGGTCTTTCATAAATAATTCTCCTGGAATCTCGAGGAAGTGACATGACAGAAATATTTAAACAATAAGTAAACCGAAAACACGTATATTTTGAAATCTTCTTTTGCTTCGCTGGAGAATCAGCCACATTGCTTCTTTTTTTTTTTTTTTGCCAATGATTCTTTGTCTTAAGCCAGATCTAAAGCCAGTGTTGTTCTATTTCCAGTGTCATGCTCGCTGCACAGCTTTTACTAAAGGTAACCCCACTATCACCTATTGGTTACAATGCAGCTTAAGCTATGAAAAGCAGAGCCAGTGTTTCGTTTACACTCTTATGCAGGAGGTACATTGTACCAGTTTGAGATAAGTGACTATCTTATGCCAAAGCCTGTGGGTGTGTTCAAACAAAACATGTCACCTGTGTTTCAGTCTAAGAACTGAAGATTTGATTTGATAGAGAATTTCTAGTTGCCAAAATAAGAAGCACATTGTTTTAAGGAACAAAGAAAGATACAGTCGAAGATGAGAAGCAGTATTCCCCATCGCTGTGGTGACACGTGAAGGTGAGATGTAGTTCTGGGTTAAAAAGATGAAGACTACATTGATTTGCAGCTGCTTCCTATTTCACAGTTTACCTTTGTTTTAGTCCATCCTGTCATGGTTCTACAATGTGTAGCGTGGTCAAATAAGAGCCGACATATAAAGATTTATACATACATACATACATACATCACGGACGCACACGTCCCAAGAATATATATCCATGTCACAAGTTCACAGACAATGCACATAGTAATTTTAACTTTGTGTACGTGTGTGTATGTGCGTGTGTGTGTGTGTGTGAGAGAGAGGCAGGTGCAAGCAGAGAGCCCAGTTGAGATTACAGAGTGTTGACTCAGAGTAAGCAGTGTGCAACTCTATCTGTGCCTGTTAGTCAGGCATTTAGGCTTAGCTTGCTGCTTGCCAAGACCCTGCTTTGGTGTCACTTTAAGCATTTCCTTGCCCCAGCTTCATTTCTCTCAAAACCGAGGCAGTGGAAAAAAAAAAGCGGTCTTTCTTGGCAACCTTTTTTTTTCTCTGTTTTTAATTAATCCATATGCATCAGTTTTCCCTTTGATTACAATTTATCCAAGTGTCTCTAAGTGAGGTCTCCACACACAGGCCATTCCTAAAATGAGGCTGATATTTTTCTGCCCGGCCATTAGTTGAATAATCCTGAATCTTTTTAGAGGGAGCAATGATGCGAGGGCTGAAGATTTATCTGCCTAGTGTTATTAGGGGAGAGATTTTCTCCTAAATTGTATCCCAAACTCAAAAAGACGAGGATCAAGCTTTTTTTTTAAAAAAAGGTTGTCATAGGTTGTACTGTGTTTTATGACATGTACAGCCGAGTGAGGTATGTTTGTCCTGCTAGCAGCGCAGACTTATGATCTCCATGTTGGCAGTTTGCCATAAAATGAACTGAGCACAGTCATAGGAGTCAGAGGAATGTAGATGCTCCTCTGTGTGTCCTCACACATCCTCACCCTTTGAAGAACAGTCGTATTGGAGATGAACTGTTAGGAGAGAAATTCTTGGTAACATTTTGGATTAACGTACGCACAGTCATCACGAACTAGTTGATTATCGGGAAATTGATAAAAGGCACGCTGACTAAATGCATCCTTTTAAAGTATTTATTAATAACTCATTGTGCAAATCATTAATACTTTTTCTCTGTAACCTCAGAGTATTGCATATTAATGGGGAGTAAGTCATATTCGGTACATGCTGAATTCATGTGCATTAGTATAGTGTGTTACCAAACTTGCCCTTTCCCCGAGAACATATTTTGATTTCACCTCCTGACCTTTTGTCTCCAACTACGAGGCCAAACAGTACATTTATTACTACTGATCTTAAAAAGAGTTTCAGCACAAGAGCACTATATCTATAATATTACGTGTTACCAAACGGCCTTCGTAAAGGACAAATTCATATTTTGTTCTCTTGACCCTTTGTCTCCAACCATGAGGCCAAACAGTCATTTTTTTTGACTACTAAAGAGAATTACAACAGAATAGCGTCACCTTCACTTGAATAAGGGTGGAGGTGGCTCCACTTTTAATGAGAGGCACACCGCAGTTCATTGTTTTGTCTGTTGTTTCTCCAATGCTTGACACTCCCACACACAGACTCATCACAAAGTCACACATGCAGATAGACAAAACATCACGCCTAACTGTGTCTGATCCTATTCCGCAACCATTTTGTGTTATAGCGTTGCAAACGGTATACTGTCCATGTCCGAGACCCATGTTGAAGACGTGGCGATCCCGGACTACCCAATCAGTCCTTGCGATGGCAAACAGACTCGTGACAAATCTCCAGCATTCCTTGTTGATGATGGACTACAGGCCTGGTCAACAGCCTGAATTATGCAATGACAACTATCTCCAACCCTGATAGAGACATGTGGTCCATAGACAAATTAAAACATGACATGACTCCATGTTACTTTTCAAAAACAACAGAGAAGTTGCCTTAACTCTTGCTTGTATAATCTCTACAGTTAAGACAATGATGCCCGCTTGTAAAGAAGACTCTCCCTTCTTTGTACAAAACAAAATATACCAGAAACAACAACTTTGTTATCTTGCTAGTGTCAATGTATAGATGATCAGCTTTTTCTGTAACTTGTATGGACCGTCACATTTTTGCTAAGAAGAAAAACCCTCCTCCCAACTTCCTTGTTCCTAACCATCCAATCTGTTCAACGTTTTAACTCGTGGTGGACTGTCAATCTTTTTGTGTACATTTTATAGTATTATTTATTGTTGACAAGTTTTGCATTTGCAGATAATTTAAAAAAAAAAAGTGAAGGTGGTTTGACCTGAGCATTCTATTCCAATGTAAATGCCTGGTGAACAGTGAAATGCTTTTTTAATTATTAAACTGGAGAAAACGGTAATATGAGGAGATGATCTTCTGTCTTTTTCTTATGACGTTGTAACATGTACATAACATGTGGCCAAAACTGCTTTGGAAAATAATCTTTTTTTTGTGTTGTAACAGTATTTGTTTTATCCAGTGAATTGCTCATGAAGACAAATAAATAAGAGGCACACACAACTGTGTTTCAGACGGGTCATATCTGTTCAAATACATCTCTGTCTATATCTATATCTGTCTGTCCAAGCAGCTTACATAAAAACAACTGAGTGGGCATTGTTGTACATTTCCTGAAAACACAGAAATGTACCTTTCAGCATTATTTATCGGTAGATATTGACTGGATTCCTCACTTTCCTACATAATTTACAGGATTTTCAGAGAGCCGCCTCTTGGTAAAAACCTGTGAAAAGAATTACTGACTTTCAAAGGTGTCTTATTGTTCATCTTTTTGCAAATAAAAAAATGTAAATACAGAATAAAACCGAAGAGAAAAAAAAACTGTATATGAAGAATAAGAAATAGAAAAATCAAGGTGTGAACTAACATGACAAAGACTCCAGACCAGACCAGATTGTGCTGCAGAGATGTTATCAGAGTATGTTATTTTAGACACCAAACATATGGAGTAAGATGCAGCAAGATGTTTGGTCTCCGTGGCAACAGATGATGTTAAGTGTGGCATAAGCGCTGAAAGAAAGATACAGTTTTATGTCGACTGACCAAAGACTGGGTATAACTGACAGATGAGCTAATCTCCTGTTTCTTTTGGTCGTAGAGCAAATTTAAGTTTTGATTGAATTACATTTTTTTTTTTTTTTAAGACCTGATCTATGGATTTTGGCCAAATTTAGTGAAGATTCTGTAGGTTAACAAGTACCATCTCTCATCCTATTTAACATGCAGTTTTTCCCATCTTAATAATGTGGCAGAAACTGATGTTACAGGGGAGAGATGCATTAAACTTTAACCTTGGCTTGGTCCACATTATTCAACAATACTCAATTTTCCTAATATGAGCTATGATTTTTATTTGCCTTGTCTTATTTCAGACCATAAGCACTGAAGTAAATCTTGGCAAAAAGAATCTGACGAGCGAGAAAAGTCTTTGCAACATGATTCAGAGCAGTGCCATAAAGTTTGATAGAGAAGTCATAAATTATAAAACATCAGCGCCTATGCAGCCTCGCTGTTTGCACCTAATTATTGTCAAATTAACAATTACACATTTAAATGAACCAAAATATACATAGAGAGACAAACTCTTTAAAAAGTCAGAATGATGGTTGAATCTTCCATGGAATACAATCAGTCTAAAACCACTTAGTGCTACTAATAACTGAAGTACAAGTATTGACGATTGTACCTCATGACCACTTTTTGGCCTTTTGTGATAGTGAATTAAAACTGATGATAAAAGTGGAGGAGCTTTTTAAAACAAAAAAAAAATTTAATAATTTGCTCGAAAATCGTTAGATATTGGAAATGATACATAACCAGTGATGTCTCACGTCATTATTAATTAATACGAGCGACAAAATGCATTGTGAAATTATTATCGTGGGAGACAATTATAAACACATATAAATGGAATACTTCAAATTCAGTGAATAAACAAAGGATTTTAAGGAGAAATTCATGTCTTATTACATACAGTATATTCATCTGTCGGAATCTCTGAATAAATTCCCTGCTCAAGGTTCAACTCTGATTTGAAAAACGGTCTCTATTGCCATCTAGTGACATTTAGAAGTAATTACAAACTGCACAGTAGAAAAGTGTTGGAAAAGGTCATTTTTTCT
>JAPTHA010000016.1:7693730-7704145 GCA_029814585.1 Gymnapogon annona | reverse complement strand
AATACTGTTTGCATATTCCATGAATGTATATATTTAGATTAAGTGAAAAATGAACAGGTAACTTGGGAAGAAACTACTGAATCAGTTGCTGTAAAGTTTTTCATCATATACAAATGAACAAATGTTGATGTTATTTTTAAATTCAATGAAAAACATTCTCACTTTATATTTTTCATTCGTCGTCATTCAACATTTCTGGTACTAAACTACACATCTACACATCCATGTAAAATGTAAGATGACATTTAATACATAACGTACATATATAAAACATGGATAAAGGATATCATGAATTATCTGTTTAGTTGAACACCCTGTTCAAAAACAAACATCCTGGCAAAGATAATTCGATAATAAGAGATTTCAAGAGCATTTTCTGGTCAAACTACTCCGCCTTGCTGTTGTAACCAGAACACATCCCATTTAAAAGAAGTTCAGTTTCTAAATGTCATATTTTATTGGGCCTCCAATACCTTTGCTTATGGGATTCATCTGTCGAAGTAATAGCTGTTTAACAAATACGGAACTCCTCACTACAATCTATCAACTTAAATAGTGTTTGCTTCACAAGGTACTGATGAAATATTTGTTTGTATTGTATTAATTTCTATTCATTTTGTTTTGTTCGAGGCAAAGGAATAACATCCAGTGACTCATTATTGGTTTAGTTTCAGATTTCAGAATATATTGTGTTGGTAAAGCACTGGGCTGGAGCATAGGAGGTACCGGGTTCTATCCCCGGTAAGAGTGTCCTGTGGGTTGTGTCAGGAAGGGCATCCTGCGTAAAAACTCCTGCCACATCAAATAAGCGAATTGGATTCGCTGTGGCGATACCGGAAGGGAAAAACCTGAAAGAAAGCATTGTGTAGTGCACCGAATGAAATAAACTAAAGAGTTTAATGTATTTTAACTGCACAGTTATATTTTATTAGTTTTTTTTTAATCGAACTATCGGGGTTTACAAGTTCTCAACCCCTAGGGGCAGCCCTAAAATTAACCAGTAGAAATGAGAATGTTTACACTCGATAAAAGATGCTTTGTTGGCTTCGGAACGTGCGGAACAGGTGGTAGAGCGTGCGGACCGAGCGGGGGACAGGTGGCTTATGGGTAACTGAGTCCTGGCTGTGTTGATGTCAGGGGGAGGAGGGGCTCCGACTCCGAGTGTCGGTGTGTAGATGTGTGTATTGTCAAGAAATCAGCCGCTGTCGCCGGAGGACTTTTTTTTTCCCCCTGCTCGAACGAGACAACTTTTTTGTTTTAATTTTGTAAATAGAAGCCAGTGGCGGAGGACACGACGAGCGAAGACAAATACGAAAAATGCGACAAGAAATCCAGGAAGAGTGTGTGTGCTTATTAAAAATTCAGCGCGGGAGAACAGACGTTGTCGCCCTTTCGGATGAGTTGTGGCACCGCCGAGGATAAATACAACACTAACGGGCTCCAAACACCACCGAATGGGGTGACACGAAGCGGATACCTGGGTTTAAAAAAACAAACAAAACAAACCAACCGACTCCAGAGTGTTTTCAAGCGGCCAAAAAGCAAAGGGAAGGGGAGGAGAGGGGGCAAAGAAAACGCCCTGCTGCTGCCTGTTGCTGCTATCTCCAAATCCAAACTTTTATCGCCGAGTTGAGGGGGAAAAAATGAATCTGTGGCTCAACTGGAGGGCGATCATTCATGTGTAACCCTGTCTTTATAACAGCCACAGTGCTTACACACCTGGGGCCTGCTCACTTGGGAACTTTTTTTTTTTGGAAAAGCGGGGAGTGTGTGTGTGTGTGTGTGTCTCTCTCTCTGCTTTGGGAATATTTTCTCCTCGTTGTGCACACTAAACGATTTGGGTGGGCTGAGAGCCCACGGCTGCTCCGCTAGGCCCACGGCCATTAGCCAGGAACAAAGAGCTGTCACATGTAAACTCACACACTTTTAAGGGGGGGGAAAAAACTCCACGCACGCGCACAAATATAAACATATATATTTTTTAGTCAACTTTTTAACAGCCGACGCATCAGACATGTCTCTGGGCGCCGAGAGGAGGATGGAGACCCGGCTGAAGAAGCTGGAGGACATGATCCGAGACCCCAGATCTGCCATAAACCTGGAAAGTTTGCTGGTAAGTCAAACGGGATCCCCTCATCGATTATTAATGAAGCCATGTTGTCTATTCGCTGAAAGGCTAGACACGTATGCAACGACGCACTTGGATAACACTGCTGGTATTTATGGCCCTTCTTTCCTCTTATCATTGCCCATAATGTAACCTGCTGCCAACTGTTAGCATTGTTTTGTTTTGTTTTGTTTTCTATCACACTGCCTGGACTGTGGTATCGCATAAAACTAACCCTTATTATTCTCCCACCTTCATCACTTATGGATCTGCTCGTTTTCCATTATGTGCCTGGGTCAGATCATTTGCCAGAACACCTAATTTTTTCAGGAAAAGGCATCCAAATAAAAGCCACATGGAGTATATACAGTGCAGATAGGTCTGATTAATAGTTAAGACTGGGTGCAGACAGTGCAGGTTGGGGTTCTGTGAAGCGTGTCTAGAGATTAGGATTAACTAGTGGAGAATGTGCATGTCCCACTTGTGTTTGTGGAGACCAGTATTTCCGGCTAAAACTCCCGCTTGGGTAAAATAACAGTTGGGCCCACCAAACCAGGATAGTCCTCCCACTGCACTCTGGACCCACTCACCTAGTCACACAGGAAAATGTCTTTTAGGTGAAGTTACTTGTCTTGACATTGTCCGGAGTATCTACAAACAATCAGCAGTTTGTTTTGATTTTTGACGTTGAAATGTAACCCTGAATCTCAAGAGCAAATTGAATGAAATATAGTTTTTTATTTGTTACATAAAATCTATTAGTGACGACAAAACATGCCTTTATGTGATGACTCCCCCATGTATGTATGTATCTGAATATGAATTGCTGTTTTTAACGGGCCATTATATGTCCAAACTAGTCAGGATAGGATAAGAGTGTGTGAAGTTTCCTCTTCTGGCGCTGCAATCTGACAACAGCATGTGACATTTCAGAAGTGTTCAGACTAAAGTCATGCAAAGACTGGAGACAAAAATGCAGTTTGCTGTTTGGGTTCCAGTATTTTCTCTTAAGTTTGGTGAAGATGTCGGTACATGGTTGTGGAGTGTGTTAATAGTTTTCTACGAAAATCAAAAATATGAGGTGTTACTTAATTTTTGACCGTTTTTAAATTGTTCCACCATTTGGCAAATGATCCAAAACAAACAGTTCAATTCAATTACATTACTTTGAAAACACTTATGTAGTTTTGTAGCTTTGAGGCTCTTTACACTCATTTTACATTAAATTGGCGTTGGTGCTGAAGCTTAGTGTTGAAACCAGAGGGAAACCCCTGTCGGAAGAAGGAGGAGCGGGATCGTCCCTTATTCGATACATTTGTCAAGTGTTCATTCTATAGGGAATCCTTCATGCCATTGAGACGCAATATGAAAAGCGTCTCTAAAATGACAGCCTCACACTATTTTCTCTGATGAAATTCAAAAAGCCAATACCGTTGTATGTCGAGATAAATCCAATCAGTTGAATTTGCACCCCTGTGTATTTTGAAGCTCTTTTTCTCAATATCAGAGCCACTTTGACTTTGCAGACTTATCTGCTGTACAGGGGGCTTTTACGTGTTTCGGTCACCTAACTGGATCTGACACAGGGTAAACACACAGTCTGTTCTATCTTTTAAAGAAACACCTCACCCCTTTTAATGGGCCCCATCTAGCTTGGGGCCCCCTGTACGTACCCTCTCCTTTCCCCCTTGGCACACTACTTGAGGCAATTCCAGCCCATTCCCTTTTCCTTTTTAAACATTTAGTGGAATACTTATTTGAACACAGGTGGTGTTTACTTCCTGCACATGAGCTGTAGAGCTAGAAGTGTTGAGTGTTTGAGACAAAAGTTGAGTGGGAAGCATGCGTAGGAGAGAACAAGCTGCAGTTTTCCATATTTAGCAACCCAGTGCTGTCGCTGGGATCAATAAGAGCTGCTAGTACACAGTAAGGGTTTAGAAATTTCCTTTTTTGTTTTTTTTTTGCAGGTGGAAAATAACCATACATACTTTTGGTGCCTTAATAATTACTCACAGACTCATATTCAGTAAACAATGAATCACAAATCTGTTATTATGGCATGCCAACAGAATGAGGGAGAGAAAAAAGAGCAGGAGCAGCAAAATGGAAGTGTTGCTCTAATACTAAATGTTATGTCCTTTAAAATTTGGGCTTTGTTAGAGTATTTGAATTCAGGTTTGGAGTTTATGAGAGTTGGCCAAGGAGGTGTGAGCCTTGAAGATATACAGAGCTGATGAGGAGGAATCTGCAGCATCTGTCAAGTGGAATCTTTAATCTTTGCTTTATAGAGAGCTGGCCAGATCTTAGTTGGCTTATGTTGTTGTGCTCAGCTATTTAAAAATCAGGGAGTTGGGATTCCACAATTTATAATGCCACACTCACTTCTAAACGACTCGGAACAGCCAGTGAAAGTCCCACAAATGGTACTTTAAGACACACAAACTGTAAATCACTGTGTTGCTTTTATCAGCATCGGATCAAATCGGACCAAAAGTCTCAGCCCCTCTCCACTGCAAACTACTCATTATTGTGCAGCACAGCACTGTGGTCCAACTGAAGCACCGAGGACTTACTTGGCCGTTCAAAACACAAGGAGTGACTGTTGAGGGCATGCAAAAGAAAGGGCATGTTTTTTAGATAAAATAAATACGGACGGTTGATTGTGAGTTGCCTTTCTGCTGTCCTAAAAGGAAATGACCTCACTGAGTAAATAGTTGGCAGCTATATATGGGGCTCAATGTCCCTGCCAATGACTGCACTTTCTCCTTTCACTTTTTTAGCCTTATCTCTTCTCCCTGGCTCTGCAGGCAGCCCCTCCTTTCAGGCTTGTTAAACACACTTCAGGTATTTTAGCTGAGGCCTAATGCCTCTTGATTCAGCTTCAGACCTGGTAGAGTCTGATAACTTTATGCACGGCACTAAAGTGTGAGCGATATGAGAGAAAGGATAGAAACATTAGCATGATGTCTTCCAGATTATCTCTTGGGGCATTTCTGAGTATCTTCTTCCATGTGATGCTCTCTTATTCAGCATTATGTAAAGCAGACATTAGTGTTTCCTCTGCATGCACACACCACTTTTTCTGTGCTCATTTCTCTCTAATCTTTTTTCACACGTTTCCCCTGTTCTTCCTTTCTGCCTGTTTGATCCACTCAGCACTCATCGAATGTTTTTAAAGCTTTTCCGAGCATCTCATGTCCCCCATTTCTCCAGCCTCCCTGTTCCTGTCCATTGCTCTTATCTTATTGCCTCCTACCCATCCATGCAGGAACTTCTTCCTTTCATAGTGTCGCTCTTAAAGGAGGAGGGGATAACCCTCATGCGTCTTGTTCTCTGTCTTTTTCCCTGATAGTCAACTTTAGTGTCCGGTCTGTCTCCAGAGTGCATTCGAGTTGCTCTCAGGCAAGCAGCAGTCCCGGCTTCAATGTGCTAGCTGGATAGAAACACTGCCTTATAAGGCACTGGGGACGGTGGCCCCAGCCAATTTTTTTTTCTTTCTTTTTTTGCAAAACAAGCCAGTCTCCCCGCTCCACACCTCCTCTAGAGAGACAGTCAGGCTTCTCCATGTCCTTTTTTTGGATTTTGCCTCACTTAAGTGAAGAGGACCCTTCGTTTTCCCAATGTGAAAACCCCGAGTAGTCTTTAAATGTCACACCGCATTTCAGTCATGTAAATTCAGTTGAAGTTAAGGTTTAGTGAAAGGAAACACATCTTAGCTCTACTTTCAGAGAATGTCTCACGTACACGTCTGCACACACATCTACCTTGATATTTTGTGTTTCATTTTCTTCATCTTTAAAGGATAGTTAGACTTTAATAGGGATGGGTAGTGTTAAGTAATATTCAGTACTAATGCTTTTGCTTCAATACCAGTTCCTTTACAACATAAAAAGTCATCTGCTTTATCACAACTTAAAGTTGTGCCTTAATGTAGTAGTAAAGTGCAAAATCTACTAAAATGTTATGTCCAAGTATCGTTTTATACTCCATGGTATCTAAGCAATTCAGTCCATAAATGCATTTATAGTTCTGAACCCTGCTCTGCTCTACATTATTCTGATTTAGTTTTAAAGCTAGAAGTCAACCTGCTGTAAAAGAGTCCCATTAAAACATTAAAAACACATCAGAAATCAAAGTCCATGAGACAGAGGCACACACACAAAGAACTCCTCACACACACACAAATATAGTTTTACTCTGCTGAAACATTACCGGTATTACAGAGTCCTACAGAAGTAAGCAAAATTTGAGTTTTTGTCACTGTCTGCCTAGTTGTGTGATAAAACCTCACATTTCTCTGCTGTGAATGTCATCTGTGATGGTAACGTCACATACGGACCGGAATGGAGTAGACATGCTGATGTGTTTGCAGTTCTATATGGTTCTGTTGTCAAAAGAAATGTGACCCTGAGATTTGTCTAAAGCTCTGGTGGATCTTCTCGTCTAGACATAAAGATGTGGATAATGTGGCTGTGCACACAGCACTGAATAATGCACTATCTTGCAGGCCGAAGAATCATAATGAAGTATTAACTTTTTTTTTTTTTTGCATGGCTTGGGGATGTAACAGCTGCGATGGAAGATTTGACTTTTCAAGAACTTTCACTTCCCACGCCGATTAAAAGTGAAAGGAACTTGAAGCCATTCATGCAAAGTTATCTACATTTGACAGTGTTGCTGCATTGTGTCTGTAGGTCTGATGTGAAAAGTCTTCCGGTTGTCGAATAAGACTTGAAGACTTTGCTACCTGAGTCTTGGTGTATTTTTAGTTTTAAATGAGGGTGAGTGAGCAGTGCAGAGAACCGGAGGCTCCCACGCGTAATGCTCCATCCATCTGGCCTCGGTGTTATCATTCCATCACAACCTGCTGCTGAAACAAAACCTCCCACGCACATGCGCACACACTCCCTCACGCACACACATACATATGTGCAAGCTTGGGTGCTCCTGGACTAACATTTGCATTCACAAGCAAACACATTATTCACTTGATCTTAGCAACACACAAGGTGCATTGTGTGCAGCTAGCAGCAACAATACAGCACATTACCCACCAGCTATGGATTGTCAGTGAGTTCATACATCATTCATTTCCTTTAACAAACCAAAACAAGAGTGTTTGTGTGTCCGTGGTGGAGTTCAGCAGGGCTTTAGTGTTTAAAAGTGGCAGATTTTGGGTCAGTGCTTAAAATAGTAGTGCACAAATGTAACCATTCATGCCAAGAGGATTAAATGTCGAAAATGGAAATTTTCCGCTGACAACAAGCATAATGACATCATTTAAGTGCTATTAGCTTTTTATTGCAAGCAGGCCTACTACTGTATGTGTTAAATACGGAGGACATGGTTCTCCTTACTGGCTTAACAATAGAAGTATTACTGCCTCAAAATAATAAAATAATTAAAGAGGAACAGTTGTTGTGGCAGAAAATGTGTGGGCTGGAACTGACCGAGACACCGTAATAATTTGTCCTACTTTACTTTTATTAAGACAAGGACTCCTATGTGCATTTATAAACCTGAGTCGAAGGTTATCACATGGCAGGACCATATGGACGTGCTGTCCTCTGCTTTTTTTCTTGGTACATTCCTCTTTATGCTTCATAATAATAAAGCATGGGTGCCAACAATCCATAGGGCACAGGATCATGGGACAGAAATCTGTCAAATGCAAAAGTAAGACATGCTCTTATTATTCCCTGCGGAGACATTGGCTGTGCTATTTGTGAGCCTCTGCAGGACTCCTGCTGTTGTGTCTTTCTTGGAGAGTTTAGGGGCCCTGCCTGGCAAAGGTCCCCTCGCTCTGCCCAGCCCACCGTTTATCCCGACAACTATTTTTAAAACGGCTGGAATTCAATCAAAACATGAAGTTTCTGCTCAATCCTTTTAAAGCCCAGAGCTGTTCTGCTTGTTTTCTGTTCCAAATGCCTTGTGATGTGATGAGTAGGAGGAAAGGAAGCAGTTTTTTTTCCCTTATTTTTTGGGGGAAAATGCTGCAAATGGAGCAGGGAGACTTTTTGAATAGTTGGGTTGTTCCTCTCTGTGTTTATGCCCTTTCAGGTTAACAGTAAAGCATTCCTGACTGATGGGTCCACGTGGCTTTTTATTGGGTGATAAAGAGTGGAAGCAGACAGAAGGAGATGAACATCTCTGTAATGTCAGCAGCAGGTTGGGTAAATAACATGGAAAAAATAGAATGTGCTAAAACAGTGTGTATAAAACTCCTGCCTGCTGCTTCTCTTTAGTTCCAACTGCTTTCAACTTTGTGTTTTTTTTTTTTTTTGCAGGAGTTGCTAAGCAACCGGCCGTAATGCATTGGCTAGATTACAGTATAGCACAGATAAAATACTGAAGTCCTATCTAATAGATATGTAATAAGTCTCACTGATAAGCCTTACTGGAAAGACACTTGTGTCAGCTCAGGAAGACATACAATGGAGCCTGTTTCTGTATTGCTCTGTGTATCATCCCACCTTATAGGAACGGATACTGCACTTTGTAATTATAGATCTGTTACAGCTAAAGAGACTTTTCCTTTGATGTAAGAGAAGGCAGTGAGGAATCTGTACATCACTGTCTGTGTGGAGCAGGTCCAGATATGTCTGATGCTTTAAAGTTTTAATATGCCGATCCAGCTTTACATTTCCCCCGACACGTGTCAGTTATTTAATATTTATAAATAGCCGCTTAGCCAGAGCAGCTGAGAAATGTCCTCCAGAGTCCTGTTGGCATTTTTTACAGTAACACTAATGGAAGCAAATTGGAAGAGCCGCGGCCAGCCATTTCTCTTGTGCACCTCCAATGCACTAAACGGCTTATTATGTATGACCTACGCACGCTCTGCAAATTGTGGTGTTTTAGAGAGCCTATAAATGTGGTTAAATAAGGTGCTTCCCAGTGATGCCAACCATTTTCAGCGGCGTAACATTCTCCTATCATCACAAGAAAATCGTTTTTGTTTATTTCCAAATGTAGGCCTGGCTTGCGTCCTCTTATTTGCTCCTCTGGCTCCCCCTTTCCTGTGTTGCCGTCCAGATGACTCAAATGAATGTGGTTTAATTTAGAAGAAAATCCAGTTCTATCATAAAAACAGGTCTTACTTGCATAAACCGACTGCACAGAGCTGCTGCATTCCACTGTCACCAAGGCAACACATGCCTATTTATCCTTCCTCTACATTACATTCAGATTGTTTAAAGGAAAGATGTAAAAAAAAATGGCAAAGGAAAGAATATAGTGTCATTTTGAGGTCCAGTTTGTAGATAAAGAATGTTTGGTGCATGCCTGTAGTGAGTCCAAGCGTTGCAACAGACTGTTTACTTTGTATTTCTCGTGGCAACTGTCAACGAACCGCTGTTGTCATCTTTTTCATGTCCAAAGTTGGAAATCTATGAAACTAAACCCCACTGCATTATTGTGAACACTTCAGGACACAGCCCTGATTGGCTCTTAAACTCTGTAGTGTTGCTTTACTGAGTTTTTTCTTTTCTTTTTAAATTATTTTTTTTACCATATTTGCATTGTCATTTTCTCTTCCAACCTCACAGTGTAAAAGATTCACACGATAGATTATTGATGGATCTTTGTGATGCACGGTGACCTTTTGCCTCAAACTCGACTGTTTAGTGACATTCGATCTCTGTGCTTTTGGGAGTTCATTGTTCAGGTGTTGCATGCATTGAATTAAACTTAAAACCGGACACACCTGAGGTAGCAAACATGTGACTGTGTCAGAGCTCAATCTGCCTACTCTGTCTCTACAACCAAACGTCTTGGCTAAGACCAGAGCACCAAAAGGCAAATAGTTGTGTTGTTATAACTGAAAGAGCTCTTGTAACCTTACTTCAAGAGGCCTAATGACAATGTTGTGGTTTGTGGTTAGTTTATTTGCATCGTAGAAATAAGCCATGCCGACGGTTTGGCAGTTTTCATTTTCAGTGATTTCATCTGTTGGGTGGTTGTGAGCAGAGCTGCTGAGGTTTGGATTGAAGTTGCTGTGAAAACATGAACATACATTAGAACAGCAATAAACAAACCAAAGAACAGAGCCACAGTCTTAAACTGTGCCTGATGGTTTACATTAAGGATGGTACATTTCTGAATATTGGACCTACTGTATACAGAGCAGATTTAGGAAAATACGCTCCTGGAGGTTTCTCTTTCTCTGCCTAATATATGATGCAAAACTTGTAGGAAATGTTTGATAGATTTTAACAACCTACATCTAACAGTCACGATCGACCTACATTTAACAATCTTTTCTAATTAAAAGTAAATTAATTAGTGATATGATGAATCTCAAAAATAC
>JAPTHA010000016.1:7640510-7653739 GCA_029814585.1 Gymnapogon annona | reverse complement strand
ACACACACACACACACACACACACACACACACACACACACACACACACACACACACACACACACACACACTTCTGATTTATTGAACACATTCAGGAACAAATTCAGTTGATTGCAGAGAGTTATTGTGTGCTTTTATGCCCATTTGTATTTTCGTACATGTCTTGCTACTACTTCAGTGTTGTCATGGTTTTGCATGCCTGCCATTTTTTGTTGCACTTATCCCTTCCTCGCCGTAGATCAATAAATCCACTTCCTGTTCTTTGTACAAGTGACCAGATAAATGCACGCTTCAAATACGGCTGGCAGTTGTATTTATCTGTACTGAAGGGAAAGCAGCGCTGTTCTCCATTTAGTAGATGGCTATACGGCTGCTGAGGAGGGCTGATGCCAAAATTGTTGTAGTGTGTGAAGCTTGTTCCGTCGGTTGTGTGTCTGTGTTTGTGTCTGCTCCTGCTAAAGTGATTCAAAACATGTCACGGAAAGTGGCTTATCTATCTGTCCGTCTGTCTATTTATCTGTGTGTTGAGTTGGATGAAGTGATTACCCATCATACCTAGTGTCCACAGCACAAACCTGTTATGATCTGGGGTGGGATCAGTGGGTCTGGTCTAGGTTCAGCATCCTGATGTCTGCATAAAATGCTGAAATTACGTACTTTGACATTGAATAACGTTATTTAAAGATTGGCACAGTGAATGCATGTTGTACTCAAAGGTAACCTGTTCCTTCCCCATTCATATTCAATTTGGACCTAAATGCATTACTAGTTTATATTGTACTAATACTATGTATTATACTGTACTGTTAGGAGGAAAACCAGACCAGGTGTGTTTTAATGGACGGATGTTTGGCTTGCAGAGAACCTTCAAAAGTAAGAAAAGACACATTTCTCATATTTTGTTTTTGCTGGAAAACAATCTTTTGTGCCTGTGGTGGTGCTGTTGCACTTAGGAATGGTTTATATAGTTTGTTAGCTTTCATTTGCACTGAGGAGAATGGCTCGTTAGATGCTAGCTATTGAATGAAGTCTTTTGGGTTTGGGGCAATTACGTGTCATAATCAATTAATTTTGTTTTTTGGAGAGTTTTGGTCTCTAAGCGTTTGAGTTAAAGTAGCCTATCTTTTACGAGGTTAAAGTATCTGTGTTGAGTATGTGTGATGTAAACACTCTCTGGCACAACTACACTGTTTCAACGGTGCATGGAGAGGTCTAAGGTTCAACAGGGTCTATACGTACAGTTGTTTTCTACGACTCATGCTATTGTAGTTTTTTTGCCCCATGGATGCACCATATTTTCCACACTATATAAGTCACTCCAGAGTATATGTCTCACCAGCCAAAAAATGCATAATAAAGAAGAAAAAAAAAAAATTCGCACTCGAGTATAAGTCGCATTTTTTGGGGGAAATGTATTTGATAAAATCCAACACCAAGAACAAACATTTCATCTTGAAAAGTAATTTAAAATAAAAATAGAATAGAGAACAACAGGCTGAATAGGTGTATGGTATGTAACACATTCAGCTAACGCTACATGACGCATAAACAACGGACTGGGAAGGTGCCTGGTTTGTTAATGTAGCATATTGACAGTTATTCAGATAACTATAGCATTAAAAAATATGCTAACGAGTTTACCAAACCATCAGTGTCACTCCAAATCACAAACTCCAATCAAATCTTCATCCTCGGTGTCACTTCTAAACAACTTTGCTAACTCCGGTGCTAGACGACACGCCGCTTCCTCCTCTATGTCGCTTTCATTACTCATTGTCAGTTTCATATATTATTCTGTCTTTTCTGAATCTCGACGGAATGGTTTCGAATGTTACTGAAGCCTATACTTTGTCGATCCATCCAATGACTTCCAGGAAACATCCTTTCTGCTGCTTGATGACCGTTTTCAACTGCATATGTCACTACTTGCAGCTTGTAATCTGCAGAATATAATTGTTTTTTCGATGCCATTTTTGCCTAGACCGCCCTCTTGCAGTTGTCAGTGAAAATAACGTGAAATCATATAATAATGTGTTAATGATGAGTCCTTTCGGCTTTTTCCCTTCTGGGTTCGGGGTTGCCACAGCAAATAATTTTACATACAAGTCGCTCCGAAGTTTAAGTCACACCCCCGGCCAAAATATGAAAAAAACAGCAATTTATAGTCTGAAAAATACAGCAATAAGGCAAGACTTTTGATACCATATACAAGTGGCTTTTAATGCAGAACTGATGAAGAGCGTATGGAGAAGAGGAAGGGGTAAAGGTGCTATGTGAAGATGAAGCGCAAATATTAAATTGAAGGAAGTTCAAATCTGAGCTTAAGCTAAACATATTTTAAGTTTAAAGAGGACAGCGAGCCTTAAAATCAGTTCAAGTATTACCACTAAGTGGAAAAGCGAAAAGGAGTTCAAGTATTAGTTGGAGTACAAGTTGAAGACCGACTGAAAGAAAGTGTCATTCTAATTACGTGAAGCATTTAGAGGGGGATGTAAGCAGTCATTAAATCTGACTAATTGCAGTGCTCCAGAACAGATAAGTCATTAAGAGAGTTCACAAGCAGGTGTCACATTTGGCAACATGACACAAAATTGTACATTTATGTGCACGTATACTAAACGGTAAACACTACAACTCATTAGCAAATACTTCAATGGATTCAGGGGCGGACTGTTTTAAAGTCTTACGAGGGATAAGTCGGCGATACTTGGTGGCGCTGGACTTGCTACACTCCTCTCCTACACTTGTTCTTGAAGTCTGACCCTCTTTCATCATCCACATGCCTGTCTCTCAGAGTTAAATGAATGAAGCTGATTGAAAAAGCACCGATAACGGTGACGTACTGTACAAAGTTCACGAGTCAGTGGGGTGAAAGGAGACAACGATGAGAAGGGTAAATGCAAATGGGTTATTGACTGACACACACACACACACACACACACACACAAAAGGGCGCGGGTACATTTTAAGGTGTGCAAGAGTAGAGAAAGATGAACTGTTCTGCATTTATTTCATCATCCTGATAAGATGAGAGATAGAATAATATATGACTGTATTGATCCCACCATGGGGAACTTTGTGTAGTTGAACATTTTATATTTTTGTTTTCATGGATTTTGTCTCATAGTAATGCACTTTGAACTGTGTTCTAAAACATGCTAAATAAACAATATATGTCATAGAGGAAAAGTCCCAGCCCACTATAAATGAGTATTCAAATTCCTATAGTCTGTTTGAGTGTAGATCCTGGTTATTTACTCGTATTAGCCTGATAGCATAATTACCCCAACCATATTTTTGGCCAAATTGTGATATTTCCATAACAGTACTGTTCTAACACTGCTTCATTTTTTGACTATGACATAAAAAAAGGCAATTATTCCATGAGGTGACGCTACGATAATTGTCTTTTTCAGAATCCCTAAAGATGTCACAGCTTCAACGTGACCAGACTGCTCTTCATACTTTTTGGTGGTGCATTTAAGGTGAGGTAACACTTACATGCCCTGCCCACATTCATGCCCGTATTTCACACCGCAGATATTGTTCCTGCACGTCCACATTTAAAAGGGGTTTCAGGTTGCGATGCAGAGAGTGAAAATTTTTATGCATGTGTCCGTGGAGATGGAGACTGGAAAAAGATGGCATTACGCTCATTTGTGCATTGTCTGTTATTGCTTTGTGAAATGAAGCTGCACCTGAAATATCCCAACACAGTGTCTGACCTGCAGTAGATTGAGGTCAGCATGGACACTTTTGGCAGAGCTCAGCCTTTCATCCACATAAATGCACACAATGTAAAAGAATACACTTTGACATCACAAACCAAAGGTAAGTTGGTGAGGTACGATTATAATACAACTTGTCTTTGCTACTTTGGTGACAGATGAAATCCTCCGCGTATGCTATGTGCTGTTTTATCCAACACAAACAACGCTTTGTCTGAATATTTGTACTGGTTTATTGTTGTTGTATTGTATGGAAAGAGATATTTTATTTCAGGGGTGGGCACGGGTCAGGTGGTAGAATGGGTTGTCCACTAACCGAAGGGTTGGCAGTTTGACTCCTGCTCTGTCCTGATCATGTAAGTTGGGCTAGACACTTCATTCCAGCACTGGTGCATGAATGTGCATCAGTGTTTGGTGGTGGTCGGAGGATCCCTTTGGCGCGGGATGTGCAGCCATGCTTCTCTCTGTATGTCCCAGGGAAGCTGTGGCTACAAAACCTAGTTTACCACCAGAGTGTGAATCATTTGATGTATGCGCTTTGAGTTATCTGGAAAAAAACACTCTATAAATCTAATGCATTATTATTATTATTATATTTTGTAAAATGAGGGTAAATGAAGAGCAGTGACTCTGTTGAAAAAGGATCGAGTGATGTTTCTTTTTTACCTGTCATGAACCCTCTAGCTCTGCCTGCTAATCAGCACTAGTGCTTTCACCTGCCTATCAGCCACACCTGCCTCTCTGATCACCATGCCAGCTGCACCACGTTACCCTCATCAGTTCCCTGCATAAAAGGCCCTGTCATCTGTGAACTTCACTGGATACACTCTGCTTTTCTGAAGACTTAACTGCCTGCAAACCCCATCTGCTAACCCTGCCTATAATGCCCACACTGGTAATCCGTCTGCCTGTTTACCCCTGCATATCCTGCATCTACAACCTGCCCGTCTGTCTCGCTCAGCAAAGACTCCACTCATCCTCTGGGACTCACACCCAAACATCCACTCCCCTTTCCCATAACCTTAAATGATGATGATAATTTCTTTTTGGCTTTTCCCTTCCGGGGTCACCACAGCGAATCCAATTCGCATATTTGATTTGGCAGAGTTTTTACGTTTAACCCGCTGGAACCCCATCCCGGGAATCAAACCCAGGTCCCCTATGCACCAGCCCAGTGCCTTACCAACTGAGCTATCTAGCCGGGAGTCCCCATAACCTTAAATAAACTGTTAAAAAGTGACGCATTTGTGGTCCTCATCTGTCTGAATCCTGACATTACCATAGATCTCCATCCATATTATTTCACAGTAGATCCGACCTCGTCCAGTGTGTCCCATGGGGCTTACTGTCTCTTCTTTTACTCTCATTCCAATGTGCGTTTGTGTGTGTAATATATCAAATGGGCTGGGGGTCCATTCACCAGCTGGGTGTAATAACACCCAAAATCACAGCCAGAGTGGAGGATCTGACTCCCAGCAGTGTTGGACTTTTAATTGTGGCCTGGATTTACAGACCTGTCACTTGTGTTGACCTTTGTTTGAGCTGGAAGCTGCTAAATCAGTGGTCCGCAAGCAGCGATGAGAGCCCCCTTCAGGGTCATCAGGAGCAAGAGAAGTGACTGGTGAATTAGTAACAGAAAGCCCCCACGGCCTCTGTGCTAAATTATTCTGTATGAGCTTCGGCTCTTTTTCTCATGTAGATGTGAAGTGTTTCGAGCCTTTAAGGCGGATCATGAATCAAATACAAATCCTTCCGCACAGCGCGCCACTCGTAGGTGTGTTCAGGCTGTCATGAGAGGTCACGAGGAGAGATTACTTCATTTTAAGGAGGGAAAAGACAAATTACTAAGACTTAGACCCAATCTGAAAGACTCAGCTCTTCATTACTAGAAAAACTCATTTTGCCACAGAAACTCATTTCCCCCCCGTTAAATATGAACCATCGAACATGCAGTTGAGTCATGACTTCGTAGTTGTGGTAGTGGAGCACACTCGCTCTCATCTTCTGTTTTGTAGGATGTGCGTGAAAGTACAGAAATGGCGATGATCAGTTAACATCACGGTTTATTTATTTCATTATACTTCAAGACTAATAGCAGGTTTACAAGTGCAAGTGATGGAAAGTTATGATAAAAATACGACTGATTAAAAGCTGAAAAAGCTGCAACTAGTCATTCTCAGATTTTCATTTGAAGGACACAGACACGGTTGTGAAAACATTCATGAGTCATAAATCCTCAGGGGCACCTCAGATGGCAGCCTGAGTGAGAAATGTGGTTGTTTGCAACATTTTTTTTTTTCTTTTGGCATCACTTAAAAATTCTGTAACAACCCAAGTTGTAATTTTGGAGACTCATTATTAGTTATTAAATAAGTTGTCACAGTAACTGTTGTTAGAATTAGAAGTCATGGCTTTAGGCCATAACTTATCAAATATCTTGCTGAAAACTTTAGAAAGTGAATTTGCATCAACTTTCAAGAGCAGGTACGAAGAACTGCAGGTATTTTATGATTCCCTCCAGTTGCTTCATTATTTTTGCAATATTTTCACAAATAAAGCCAGTATGCTTTTTTTTTATTTTTTATCTTTGTTTCATTTGCTCGAGGTTTAGGTCCCGACTCAAAGACAACATGCTAACTCTATCTGCAAGACTATTTTTGCCTCCCTTCCTGTGTCTAAAAGTTCTTTTACATTTTTCTGATGTATTTCAGGAAAGGACTTCTGAGACACGTATTGATGTCGCAGCAGTCTTTTTTCCCGGTGCCATCAAAAACACAACTCCCTCCTCGCTGCTTTGCCACACAGTGAGAATTTCACCTGAAAAAAGAAAAAAAAAAAAAAGAATCAAGTCTGATCTCAGTCCAAAAAGAGGAAAACAGTTGTTTTATCTGAAGCTGCTTTGACTACTGTGAAGCTTATGACTCTATGCATGCGTCTGCTGTGATGTGGGAGGAGAACACACCCACTTCACAGATTTATGAACATAGTTTCTTGGTATTTCGTTGTTGTTTTTCCCCCTCATATGAGTCTAAGCACACAACACCGTTCTACAAGTAAATCATTTCCATCTAGTGAAGGTGATGAATATGCATCAAACCCACGCACTCTATTGAGTTGTGTATGTGCATGTGGCATGTAATTTGCCATTAAAATAACTTTGGTGAGTTACAACACAAGCACTTAGTCGTGGACTTCAATCCACTGAATAAATAAAGTGCATTCCATTTATCGTACAGCAGCACTTGGAAGTTTGAGGAGCTTGTTCTCTTTGTGACACCTTTTAGTCGCCTTTCTAACATAGATGGTAAAAACGTCTATGTGTAGCTTTAATGTAAATGAAAGATATTTTAATGCGTTTTACTGTTATATACAAATTCCTTAGATATAAAATATTGGAAATATCGGGCTGAAGCGCAAAGCGAGCCCATGGCAGTGAAAAAGCTTCACAGTAGTCAAAGCAGCTTCAGCTAAAACAACTGCTTTCCTCTTTTTGGACTGAGATCAGACTTGATTCTTTATATATATTGGAAATCCGGGCTGGATGGCTCAGTTGTTAAGGCACTGGGCTGGTGCATCGGGGACCTGGTTGGATGAGCGTCCAGTGGGTTGTGTCAGGAAGGGCATCTGACGTAAAAACTCCTGCCAAATCAAATATGCGAATTGGATTCACTGTGGTGACCCTGGAAGGGAAAAAGCTGAAAGAAATCGTCATCATAAAATATTGGAAATAACTCAGTGTTACTGTTGACAAAGTGTTCCAAAGCCATGATGGTTGAAAATTACAGCACACATACAATTATTGAGTCTTTGTTTTCTCTTGTAGCTCAACTCTGAGTGCAGATCTGTTTTACAAACCTAGGGCAGACTGATGTGGAGGATTCACTGCCATGGGCTCGCTTTGCGCTTCTGCCAGGTAACATCTGGCCAGCTGTTCTGCTGCCTGGTCTGAGCAGCCCAAGCATCTGCCTCTCTTTTTGGCGCCTTCCCTCATTGGTGGACTGTGGCTCATCACAGTCTGCTTTGAGACAGACGTTGTGCAATAAATGGCAGAATAATTCATAATGCCCGGTGTGCGCATACATTTATAAGCCACTGCAGTTGCCTAGAATGTATTTTGAACTCTGATAGGTGCATGGATAATAACAGTGCACTATTGCAAAATACCTTCTGCAGGTCTTTTGCCAACTGTTGACATCAAAAATGCAGTAGTGGATGGTAGACATAAGCTGGATTACACATCTTTTCCCTCGTGGCTGAAAGACAATACATTTCTCTTTAGCACACTCAAACTCCAAAGCTCTTTGAACTGGGTCCAAATTCTACTTTTACACTTTGTGTCCCATATGTAATGTAGAGCATCAGATTGTCAGTTATAGTTTGCCATTTAAAAACACTGACGACCGTAAATATAGAATGCTGGGCTTTCTGCCAACTCTCAGCAGGGATTTCAGCTTATTGCTGTGTTGCTACAAGCCCCTAGCCATGTAGGCGCTGCATACAAGAGTGGGTATAACGTGTTTATGAAGTCGGCTGGGTGTGTTTGGTCAGTCAGAGTGGAATATTGATGGTTTTTCTTGTTAAAATGACAACAATTGATGAGATACTGAGCCCTTTATATTCATATTCAACACACTTCAAGGAATTTGTCTTTGCAATAAAAAGCGACAAAGGATGAATGATGGCCGCATTGAGATGTGACACATTAAGTCCGTTTTCCTCTCCCATGTGGAGTCTGCACACCCTTGTTGCTAGATGATTTGATTTGCAATGCATGTTGAAGGCTATCAATAGTAATTGGAGTTGATCCACAGCTTAAACCACCTTGTGGATTCCGTCGACTTTATTGACTATGTTTATGTGAACCTCAGTATCCAGGATATTGTGGGTTTTTTGAATTCTAGTGTCTGTGTGTTCATGCTTGTACACATCATATCCCAGTTTAAAGAACCCAGATTAAGATCCCAGATGTGACAGAATATTGTTGAATGTTTACATCTTATCCTGGGTATTGACGGTTGTGGATTACTGCGCAAGCAATAAAAACATGGCAGTTGGAATGAAACCATCTACTAGAGACACAAAGACACTGGAATGGAAAAAAGTGATATTCACTGGGCAGATTACATGGAAAATGCACCGAAGAGCCGGCTGTTTGAAGTCTGTAATAAAATAGCCAGCTCTCTATTGGCTTAACTATATAAACAGTGCTATAGGTGAGGTCGTAGTGCAAAAAACTACAGATATCCGATCACTGTGTGGAGTAATATTAAAACCACTGAGCTCCATCATGACTTCAGTCACTGCTGCTGATCTTCACCCTCCCCCTAGACCTATGTGGAGACGGTGACTGAATAACAGCTGGAGGACGTGTTTACTTGTTGATTTCATCTCCCATTGCTTCAGTGGATAAATATCGGTGAGGCAAATCCAAAAGGCAGTACTGACATTTAAGAGCACGATGTCGGCTACACACTAACATTTTTAAAATGAGGGAACAGCTATTGAAATGTTCGAATAAATGGCCATGTTATGTTTGTACATCACAGGTGTCCACTCCAACAGCAGCAGCAAACAATAACTGGATTCTAGAATTGAATGGATTTAATTTATTTCATCGCATCATATCTCAATTGTGGTCCAAACCAGGACACAGTCATTCACTTTTTGCTGTTGCATTTTTGTAGAACCCAAAGGAACGGTGCAGTGGAAAAACCCATTCAGTTTATATAAGCCAAAAACTCCAGTTTTCACCGAGCTACACGTATATTTTAACGCAACCCTTGATAAGCTGCAAGAACACCGATATGGTCGAGTGCGGTCTGGCTTGTCAAAACAAGGTCTACTAGATTGCATTAGAGAAGCAATCGCTACCAATTCCGCAATTTCCTGTGCAAAATAAATGACAGGAGGATCAATTTCTTCAGATGCTCCCGTTCCACCATCAATCTTATTTGCTGCTGGTGTTGAGATTATACGTGACCCCTAATTACACTTTACAATTGACTCCATCAATCAGGTGAGCTAATTTTTCCCCTACAGATTAGTATGTCATTATTATTCTTTCCCAATCTAAATTAGATTTTGAACACCCCAGGGAGAGAAAGATCAAGCTGCAGCCTTTTTCAACATTGTATCGCCATTGTCCTCGATTCCGTCAGAGAAGGTGTAATTATATTTTTTTTTGTGAAAAGTAGAACAGTGGCCCATTCAATGAGCAGGTTCCTCCTGTGTGAAACTGTGTAGTTCTAAGTCACAGTGCCCTTACAGTCTTCTTTGAGCTGTTGTTGCTCTGGGGAAAACAAGAAGTGTTATGAAAAGGAAGAAAAAAAAAAGGAGCATCAAAGAGAGCAGGGAGAGATCCTTTTTTTGAGAAGTATTGGAGTGAGTAGAGGTGAGAGGGGCGATTGGATGAGTATGACGTAGGATACTAGCTGTACTTCCCTGGCTGAAGAGGAAAGGTCAATTCACCGTCAGGGAGGTATTCTGCTGAAGTGTAGAGACTAAGTGAAGCCTCTGGAAACCCTGTGGTTGAACAGCGAAAAAGGAGCTGATCCGGATGCGATCAGCTGATTTGGAGGTTTAAACTCATTTGATTATCAATGGTTACTTGAGCACGGTGAGGTTTCCTGGTGGTTTTAACTAGGCCATTGTTCACCCAATAGTATAAAACAAAAGAATACACTCTGACCTTTTTCATTTATAATTGCGGGCTGATTTCAAAGCAATAGAGTGAGTAATTCTTTTTGTGGCGATTAGAGTTATTAATGACCTTCTCCTTTCAGCTGACAGAGGTGAATGTTCAGACCTACACGTCACTGCTGCTTTTGATATGGAACATCATTCAATTATTTTGGAGTGCCTTAAACCCGGGTAGACCTTAGGGACAGCTTTAAACTTGATTAAGCCCATTCTGTCTACAAGAACATTTTCATTTGTGATAAAAGACTACATCAGAACTGAAATGCTGAAATGTGGTGTTCCTCAAGGATGAGGTACTGCTTTTGTTCTCCATCTGCTCTCTCCCCTTAGATATTCAGAAATACAGTGTTCTTCAACACTCCTGTGATACCGTACCTTTCAAATCCAATTACACTAAGTGCTGTTTGTTCTAGGCTAAGTCGGTCTATTTATACATATTAAAATTTGGACTCTGAAAATTCCAACCGATTGATCAGACTCGCATCTCAGTTTAGATTAGAAGTTTAGAAGTCTGCAATTAATTGTTTGTCACGTATGAACCTGATGATTAACAGGCTTCTATTTATTCTGTGTATTTAATGAGATTCTAGGACTTTTCCTCAGACTGCAAAACTGCTTTGTCTTTTTTTACTCAAATATTCCACAACAAGTTATGTTCACTGGGTTCAATGGGCTGATGGCTGTCAGCGAAGTGACAGTTGTGCCACTTAAGTTTGAAATATGAGGATGAAAATCCTTGGGCAGCCTTGTACACTACAACCAGGGTTTAGAATTGCACTGCCATAGGCTATCATTTGAGATAAGATAATCTGTTGTGGGTGAAGGGAAGCTGGCCTGCAAAGGTCTTGAAGAGCTGTGAGTCAGTGTTTTGAAGGTGCAGCTTTACTTTAGATTGGAGATAGCTAAAGGTCTAGGTACCAGGTCGAGTCTGATGATTAGATTATGGTTCTAGTTTAGACCTATATGTAGTCGGTGTTCAATACACTAACTAATAAAAAAAAAACAAGACAAAAACCAAATGCATAGTAACAACTATAACAATCGTACAAAGAATTGGAACTACCACTGGCTGTGAATGGCATGGATGAACCAAAAGGCAGCATGGTAAACAGATCATGATGATTTCTTTCGGCTTTTTCCCTTCTGGGGTCGCCACAGCGAATCCAATTTGCATATTTGATTTGGCAGGAGTTTTAACATTGGATGCCCTTCCTGACACAACCCAGCGGACGCTCATACTGGGGATCGAAACCAGGTCCCCCTATGCACCAGCCCGGCGCTTTACCAACTGAGCTATCCAACTCCAGGGTAAACAGATGTGAGAACATTAATCACAGGATTTGATGCAACAACTGTCTGGGAGCTCAGTGTTCCACGAAGATGTGTTATCAGAAATACTCTATTATAGGAAACGCCAGGACATGCCTTCAATGATGTGTAGAACTATTAAGTATATAGCCTTATTCCCCAGTCAGCTAGCATGAATATAATTCAGCTCACAGTTTGAGTGGAGCTGTGCGGCAGGGGTCATCCCAGCTTTACTGAATTAGGCCCATCACATTTCCCCTATAGTCTCAATGACAACAAAGTAAAACCGTGTGAAGCATCTTGAAGCCAGAGGTGTTGTACAAGAGGGTGTTGTCACATCAGTGGCATTGATTGAAAGGAGCTGGGTTTGAAGAGAGAAGAAGAGAATGATGGGATGCTGCAGAAATAGATTGGGGGTGTGGCGGTTCTGAAGATGGAAATGCCCTTGGCCTCTGGGAAGAGCAGGGCAGTGGTAGGATGATAAGATGGGAGTGTGCTTCAGAGAGGTTGTTTGAAGATAACTGAAGGGTATTCGTGCTCTAAAAGGCCAAACTTAACATTTTTCACTCGTTTGTGTAAGAACTTGTACAATTTGTGCAGGTGTTCCGGGTGTTGCATAAGAATAAACCCGCTGCTTTATTCTGCTTTATGCAATATGATGTAAATGGAATGTCATCATCTTTATTCATCTCCTTTACAGTGAGGGTATTGGCAGGTTCTACAGAAACAGGCTGAGATGGGTTGAGATGCTACAGAGACCAGTCAAATACAACACGGCCCTTCACTGCTGAACAATTTTGCTCTATTCGTTTGGTAAACAACTCCAGTGTATGCTCTGTTTTCCCTTCACTCAATACAGGAGCCTATAGTAACAAGTCTGTGCTGGTTTGTGTTTCTCCTGTTTTTCTTCTCCTTCTGCTCATCTCCAGTAGTTGAGGTGCATGGTCACGCTGCCATGGTTCTTTCTTCAGTGTTGTTAAGTGCTTGCTCAAAGGCACCAAATACAATACACTACTATAAAAAGTATATATATAATTTTGCACCTTGCAAACTAGATTAAATTATAGATATGGCATTGGTTGCTCCGATAAACAACAAAAATCAACGCCTACTTATTCCCTATTTGGCCCGATTTGGTTCTTTACACATAGGTGGCAAAAAGTAAATATGAAAATATTGGAAAACCATGTAAGTTTTGAACAGAAAACTAATTCACTTAAAACTTAAAAACTTTTAGAACATTACACCAACACACAGTAAGAGCTGATCCAGACACCCGTCCACATCCACATGAACCCTTTCAACATACGTATGTGCTTACATTAGTACCATTACTACATGATACCTAAAAATGCAGGTATATCCACTCTTCATGCAGAGGTGGACCTTACAGACCCTGTAGACCAGTGGTCCCCAACCCCCCGGTCCGCGGCCCGGTACCGGTCCGTGGGTTAATTGGTACCGGTCCGCACAGAAAGAATAAATAACTTACATT
>JAPTHA010000016.1:7507782-7524289 GCA_029814585.1 Gymnapogon annona | reverse complement strand
CAAGAACCCCCCCCCCCCCACACACACACACACACACACACACACACACACACAAATATATCAAAGCACCATTGATATGATCTGATGTCAAGTGAATGATGTATTAGGCCAGTATTTTAAGCTGAATTTAAGCATCGGGCCGGCACACACATCAACATCAAGCACAAGGTAAATTCCAAAACCTTGTCCACAGCTTTAAAACTTATTTTATTGCGCGTTTGTTGATAAGGTGCGTTTGTCGCGGAGATTTATGTTTTAGCCCGGTGAAGATAAGATTTTTCCACAGTAACCCGAACTACCACATGTTTAACAAAGGTATCGACGGCAGACAGATGACTTTTAGCGGCGAATCTGGCATCGCATAAAAAGGTGAACAAAGGGCGGAACTAAAAATATCGTAGTAATCCTTGAGCTTACTTATAATTTAGAGGGGGAGATAAGAAGTGGAGGACGGAGTTGGACGGATCAATGGAGCTGCAGAGGTGGTGTAGTGAAGCACGGAAACAGCAGAGCTCGAATGTGATTGAACTGCACTGAACTATTCACAGACCTTCACCAAGTCCCAGCAGCCTTCGTACATACAAGGTTTCAATGTGATGTGGAAAAAAAAAACACAAAAAACAAAACTGTGGATTATAAGGTTTCCCACAGTTACTACCATTGCTTTCACTCTATTAAACAATCATTTCATTGTAATATTGTATATACTATATATAGCATATGCAATGTACAGAATATACATTGCAAACAAATAAATATATAAACAGGCGAACTTCTTTTTAATTTTTTTTTATCAGACTGAAAACCGCAAAAGAACTGCATCGAAATTTCCTTCTGGGACCCACTCTGTGTACTGCCCAAATGACAATCAAGTTTCTAGTCTATTCTGTTCCATTCTATACTATTCTCTATTATTTCTATAATCCCTCATAAGAAATTGATAAATATCCAGCCAGAGTAACATATCTCTGTATTTTTTTCCCTTCTAAATTAAATTAAAGTTGTTTTTTTTAATTCTTTTCATTTTTAGGTAAAGTTTTTTTGTTTTTTTGTTGTTTTTTTTTACAGTGAAACAGCATTTTAGAATCTTTTCCGTGACAGAAGAGTCTTAGTAGGATAAGGTATATGAGCCTGTATATATGCATTTAATATTTATATCTAAATACCAACTGAATAAGTTCTTATCTCACAATAAATTCCAAATGGAGTTGGAGTTTGAAGATGAAAGGTCTACAGTAATTCATTAATGTTGATGACACAACCCTGGACTCACAGACTGAAATCTATCTGACAGTTTGATATATGAGGTTAGTCCACAGGTGAGAGAGGTCAGGCTTATCTCAGTTGTCGGTTCGTGGTATTATGGGATGTTGTAGCATCTGTCTTGATGGTTTATTATCTGACAGTGATGCTGTGGGAGGCAGTTTTTGTGGGAGGTAGCGCAGATCACGTCCATGTCATGGAGTGGATTTAACTGAGGACCCAGATGAGCCCCGGGGTTCGAAGCTGAAATACAGTGCGTTCACCTTCTGCTGCGGACTGACTGCTGTGTCAAGAATTGCTTTTCCAATGCTCCGGGATAAGAAGGGAAAAATGCAAATGTAGGGCCAGCGCAGTATGTTTGTTAATGTACAACAACATTTTATGAGTCAACACGGGGAGGGGGGGTTCAGTAGGTACCTACTGTACCTATTAAACCTATACGCATTGGGTGAGTTCCTCATATACTGTTGAGAACAAATTTTTTATTTTATTTTTTTTGCAAAACTAAACATTGTCAGTGACTCGCTGTTGTTTTCCACTCATTACCGGTTGAAATATTTACTGTTTATGTCTTCAGAGCATGAACTCGTCCCACTGTGCAGTTCTTACGGCTAACAGACACACAACAATATTAACACTGTGACTTCCCGCTTCAGTAGAAACATGGTCAGGTTTCGGTTTGCCAGGCTGAAATAACAGGCTGTAAAATGCCAAGTTACATTTCTGATGCTTCCATGATGGATTATTTCATACATTTTGTTATGCAGGAGTGTGTCTTACACCTGGGATTCCCATTGGAATAAAATGTCTTCACCACCTCGTTCTACCATGATATTAAGGATTCACAATCACAGACACATACAAACACACACACACACACATATATATGTATGTGTGTGTGTGTGTGTGGGAGATTAATTATATTGCCTGTTAAAATAAGTGACACCCTTATGAGATAACACCATAAATGGCAGTTAATGCAATAATGTGGCGGTGTGATTGCATATTCTATCCAGCCAGAGTAGCATTTTATTGCATTCTGACACATTATTACACTACCCAGCAGGTATCACTTAATCGCTTGTTACAGAGAGAGAAGAGTGACAGCAGATGAGACACTTATTAAGGCTGAGTGAGAGGATTCCAACTCTGAGACAGATAAAAAAAAAAAAAAAAAGAAATCACCTTTGGCGAGCTCAAATTACACCCCTGAATTTTGCAGTAGAAAAGTTTTCACCATCTAGACAACTTTGTCTGCGAAATAAACAAACCCCACACTCTGCCGGCCTTTCCCACAGGCGTTATTAATAATGAGGTTATTTATATCCGTGTTTGGAAATAAAAAACAAAAAAAATCCCATTGAAAGTAGTGATGAGACTGCAGAAGCAGACGATGAGGTTGGCTTTCAGAGTGCTCTCCGTAATAGACATCCACTTTTATTGAGAATATGAGACTCCCTTTATGTAAACCATTTTCCATGACCTCCAACATAGTTAGTTTGCGATACAAAAAAAACAAAAAAAAACAAATAAACACTAAACACACTGCTGCAGGACCTGTTGTTGCTACTGCGTGCACGATGCATAAAAGTAAAAGCAGCAAAAAAAAAAAAAATCACACAATCTAAAAGGGGTTAGCGACCTGTGAAAATATAAACTTTGTTGTAGTTTTTGGAACAAAATAGTATCAGCGAAGGTCAGAGATAAGAGAGGAGTGAGATAATTGCTGAGAAGGCTCCCGGTAGGCAGCTCAATCAAATTAACAACAATAGTCAACAAAGCTGCACCTCTGTCACTGCCAGCATCAAATGCCTATTGTTCACAAAGGAGGTGTTTATTGCTGATTTGTCCAAGCAGACAGAAAATCAAACTTAGAATTTCAAACAAAGGTCTGACGTGTTAGTTGCTTCTTGTTAAAAAAAAAAAAAAAAAAAAAGAAAAAAATGGACGCAGGTTGGCAATGTTGACAAATCCATATAGTGTTTAACTTTGATTTGAAAATAGCAGCAGATACACTGGTTCACTTTTCAAGCAGCAAAAAGCAGATATTACCAGAAAAATGCAATTTAGTCATTTTACCGCCCTAAAAAAGGCTTTGCACATCAGAGAAGGCATTTTCATCTGCTGACAAAAATAATGCACCACTGTCACACTGACCCATCTCAACAGTTTACCAACATTTTATTTGTGAGAAACAGGTTGCTGTTTTTTTTTTCTCAGCGCTCTGATTTTTTTTTTTTTCCCCCCTCTGAACACTTTTAATTTATTTTGTGCTTTCAACACCTACTTGCTTTCATGTGAAACGTCTGTAATAATCCTAACAATCGTACCCGACCTGCGTTCAGCATCTGCCGCTCATGTTCCTGGTGAAGCTGCAGCAGGTGTGGATATCGCTATCTTATCATGCAATGCTTGGCCCTGGTAGAGATTATATTTACTCTGTGCTGCCGTAAGCACCTTTCCTGACAGATTATATGAATTAAGGCCTTATTATGGGCTCTGGCCAGGAGCTGCATGTACTGGCGATTTGTAATAAGGGCATCGTTGAGGTGAGTCAGCAGTGACTGGCCTTATTACAGGAGCTGGATCTCAGGAGGAAAACCCTTGGCTCGTCCATGGTAAGCAAAGACAGAGGGACGACTGGAAGGACACTCCATCAACGACTAGTACTTTTTTTTGGGTAGTCACTCTAGAGTAAACATTGTTGAGAATGAGCAATTAGTAATGTAATCTCGGGCTCTGGAGCGTGTTTTTTTTTTTTTTTTGGAGAAATTATGAGAAGTAAAAACACAAAAAAGACTCAGTTTGGTTCATAGGAATTATTCAATATTTTATATTCTTTTGTAGCAAAACGTTTTCACACAGAAACTGTATTTATTTACTGTTTTTGTTTTGTTTTGTTTTTTTTTCATTATTTTTGTCCTAGAAGTTCAGGTGAGAATCATGACTATGTCAATTCAAGTACACACTTATTGTATTCTTAGTGAGCAGAGTGAAACCAGACCATACATGATGCCACAAGTAGATCAAACGACTTCAATGGTGCCTCAAAAACATATGTTCCCAGGTTTATTATACATCAACAAAGTTGTTGTTATCCACTTGAATGTTTTTCGGTCACCCTGTTTTTTTTGTTTTTTTTCCATTTGTTTTTGAGTCTGCGCACAGAAATACATGACGATATTCTAGTTTCAAAAGTCAAAGCCCAATGTGTGCGTGTGATACAAGCACACGTCTTATGTAGAATAAATTCATTCTTTCCGTTGAAACTTACTGACATATTGGTATGACCGAATAGGGACGGGAACATCGGGATCAGTGTAAAAATGCATTTGAGGAATTGCGATTTGAATATTACTCACGGTATTTTACACAAACACCTCAATAAGCAGAGTGGTGTGAAATAAAGTAACCCCAACAGACGGGTTTCCACTTCTCTTCTATTTGTAACACCATGTACAATCCTATTTCAGTGAGCCGACTAACAACGACCAAGTTGGTACACCACAGTAAAGCACCTTCTCACTGTTTGCTTCACATGAAAATAAAAGTACTACTGCACAATTTTTTTTTTTTAACCCCCCTTTACATTCTCACACAGTTATTGTACAAAAATGCCAATATACAGAACGGTACATCTAGGAAAAAACAAAAAAAAAAAAAAAAAGGAAAAACAAAAAAAACCCAAAGATGAACACCCCGTGTCTTGAAATGCAGCAGAAACTCACAGGATATTACAAAAGGCATCGGAATGTGCTGGGATGTCTCAGTTGATTGGACGCAGTCATCTGGATGGCAACTGTTTCAGAGTGTGTGGTTGTAATCTACTGTAGGAAGGAGGACCAAAGATCGGGACGAATTATTCCAAATAATGCATCCATCAACATCATGTGCATTATGTAATCTGGACATTCAGGCTTTTCAGCTGTTGGCCAATAATGTCATCTCTCTTGTTTTCCTCGTCTTCCCTTTACCTCCTCCTCCTAAGCGACATAATGGTCTTTAACAGGCTGATTAATGTCGGCCCGGACCCATTTGGGGCGTTTAACCTGTCTGAACGACTAACTGCCATACACTGTTGTTTGTGTTGCCTAAAGGGAATCACACATCCAGCTGTGGCTTAAGCAAATGGTGCCTGATGGATTTCAAACAGCGCTCATGTGTGGATACTGTAATGTGTGGTGATAGAACCTGAGCCTGTAGCCTGTGGCAAACGTTCTGTTTACATCAATGGCTGTTTAGCCTTCAGGGACCAATGTCACCAATAGGGGGGTGAGTGAAACTAAACATTCAGAAATGCATTTTTGTCACAGCGGGATTTCAACCTTTGCTGAATTTAATGAGTCGAAAATTAAATAATTCTTTATAGCACTTGCAAACAAGTAAGGAACACTGTGCTTGCAGCGATTTATCACCCTGGTGCTGCTTGGTTTGTGTTTTCCATCACTGTTCATGGACAAATAACCTCATATGATCAATAGCTTCATGTAGAAATAGGAGCCTGGATTGTTGTGGTTCATTGTCACAATAGATGTGATATGGTTCGTGCTGTTATTTCAATGAGTCCCGCTTTCAATTTGTCACCGATGTTTGAAACACTGCTGAATTATTTAAGTGGCTCTGAGTGGGGATAGCTATGCCAGTGCCTGCTGATGAATGACCCCAAATAATAAATAGTAAAAATAATAGAAAACCCAGAAGAAAATAAAAATGACTGTTTTAATTTCCTGTTCACTTGTCAAGTCCTCTTGTCTTGTCTACTGTAGTAGTAGTCCAATCTCAGGCTGAGGGGCCAAGACAGTCCAAGACTGTGATGCACATCCACTTCACCACAGTCGAGGCAAATCCTCTTAGCATTCAGTTTCTTTGATAAAGATGTAGTAAATCCACTGTGAATTTCTAATCTTTATTTTTTTTTTCTCTGAGATACTCTCATGTGGCAGCGGATCAGGAATAATTCCACACAGGCCATATCAATATGATTCCACGTTGTCTCAAAATACAAACTTTTTTTTTCAGATATGGTTCAATACTGTCAGAAATATGAGATCATGGCCAGGAAATTTATATATGTGAATGTCATCTCTCACATAGTCACTCGAACAGTATTCACACAGAGAACTTCATGCAATAACCAAGGCAGATTCCTTCTGGAACAGTCCTCCTTCTGCACTAAAGTTCTTTTAGGTCCTGATATAGATTTGTTGTTTGGCCATGGACCACAGTGAGACTGTCTGTACTCAGACCGTGCTTTCCATCACCCATTCAGAGCTCTCAAAAGTGGGTTTTCCATCCTCATTGTCCTCATACTGCAGCAGCATGCCATTCACAGACAGACTGCGTTTAGTCCAGATGTTACTGATTCTCCGGGGGTAAGTGCTGCGACACTGTGTGGCCCCCACATGACCCATGTCAAATGAGTGGCTCCTTTTGGGCTTGCCCTCCTGTGGGAGCCCTAGGAGACGTCCCAGCATGGTGGTGGATTCAGCTCGTCCAAGCAGGGGTTCTTTGTCAGATGGGGGAGCCACAGCTACCGTCATCATAGCATTGGCATTAGTGGAGGGACCAGAGGTCCCTTGGTGGTCCCTGGATACCCCTCGCAGTTCCAGTGAGGTGAAGGCCCCTATAAGGTGGTCCAGGTTTGGCCGTGCTTTGGCACCGTGCCTCCTGAACTTGCTGCTGGGCAGGGTGCTGCATTCGCTCCCCTGCAGACTGTAGCGGTCACCAGCCCCTCTCCCTGTTTGGGTGTCTAATGAGTTAGAGGAGGAAGAGGAGGAAGAGAGGCTGCTCTGGAGAGATCCACATTTGAATTCAACCATCTCCTCTCGCATGACTACCACAGTGGATTTGACCTGCGGTGGTGCGCCGTTAAATCTGTTTAATCCGCCGTTTGTCTGTGAGTACGTGTTACTCATGACGGGGAGCTTGTTGGTCTGGATGCCACTGGTCACCTTGTAGCGCACCATGAGGATGATGATGAACACCAGCAGAGTAGCCACGATGATGCCACCAATGACCAGGATCATAGTACCCCCCAGGAAACCGCTGTGAAGAGACTGGCACTGTGGATAGTCGTCCCGGGTGACGAACTGCACACAGCCGACAATGTTGGTGGCTGTGAGGGTGGTGGCAGAGTCGTCCCAGATGGCGAGAACACACAGGTCATACTGCATCCCTGGGACAAGATTTGTAACTGAGAATGCTCTGTTAGTCATGGGAATCATCCTACAAAGAGAGAGAAAGAAACAATGCTCAGAACCACCAGAGTTAAGGGAGTTCAATAAGAGGGTAGGAAACTTTTGTGTCAGAAAGTGCTGTGCATTGTATGTCAGGCGGGGGCAGATCAAAGAAACGGCCAAAATGAAGCATACTAAGTAGCTATTTATATGCATAGAGTAATCCAGACAAATTACTTCATTGGTCCCAGTGTATCCAATTGGATATGCATGAAGCAATAGTAATGAGATAAGTGTTCAATGGCCATTTTGGAATATTGTTTGGAGTAAATGTAATATGTTGTACATTTCATTTAACATGCATTAAGCTGTTTCAGCTCCGTCTGTTGATATTCTAAATGTTCAAATATGACTGATTAAGTCAGCCTCACTGCTTATGACTGATGTTTTATGTTAATCCAGTGGAAAACACTTAAAACTGAACCTCAACCTCTGAGAAATGTAGGCCTGTACAGATAGTCTGTTATTTTGTCAGAAAAGAGACGCTTTACGAACGCTATTAGTAAGCGTACTCTCCCTCTTTTAAAATATCTTTTATTTCTGTAGGTTGGTCGGTATTTTAGACAACCTTCAGATTGCCAAGTTATATGTTATTGCCTAAGCCATAAAAACTGAAGCTATAAAACCACGAGTAACAATCAAAGGCTATTACTGTACATAAAACATATTGCTAGGAAAGAGCCCTCCAAGACTCGTAACCATATTGGCGTAGCTGTCTATAAATAGATTCCTCAGTTATCCATCCATTGTTGGCGTGCTGTTCTCCGACAGCACAGGCATCCACAGCTTTGATCCCTATGAAGCACCACCAGCACAGAGTCCAGACACCAGTGGGACTGCAGTTCATTATTCACCCTTAATTGCCTTTTTCCATAACCAGGAAGAAGCTGCTTTGCCCCGCGTGTTCCATAGAACTCATGCAATGTCTCTCCTCCCCCACGTGGCTTTGATTGATTTTCAATCATGGCATTGCTCGAGTGAGGGCAGTGCCCTGGGAAACTATGTTGGCCAACTAAAGGAACACAGTAGGTGTGGATGTGCAAGCAGCGAAGTCATATCAATATTAATTCAACACCAGTAGTTGGCCTCCCTCTTTCCTTTCAGCCTCTAATTTGTTTCCTGACATGCAACGACACTGCACAGGCTGTGCTATATAACAGAACATATACATCAATACATATTTTTTTTCAATTAAATAGAAATGTCAAATGAATGGACTGAAACAATTTAAGAATTATGTAAAACGCTTCAAGCAAAAGCAGTTGAAAATTAATACTTAGTGTCGGAACAAAATGATGAGAGAACAATTCAAGTCCATTATCATACACTGGTAAATTGAGGCTATTAACCAAATGGAAACGTATATACATCACAAAGGAGTATTCAAAGCAAATACAAAGCATGGATTAGTAAAACAAATAAAAAGGAAAAGAAAGAAAAAAAAAAGCTCATAGGAAACAAACATGAATGAATGCACATAGTTTATAAACATTAACATATTCTTTTGTAGTTACGAGGGCTAAGGGTGAGCAATCCAATGTTATGTGACCAGTTAAAAAAATATTTAAAAATCATACTGTTCTGTTTTATGTTTTGTTTTTTTTTTTTGGCACGATAAACTGGCACAGAATGACGAAGCAATGATATCAGAAAAACACCTTATTGTTGAATTCACTGGGACAGAGAGCCATTTCTAGAGTATTGGAACACAGTAATGTTTATCTTCAATAATGTGTACAATTTTAATCTCATATACTCATATACATATACTACTAATAACTGACTTTTTTGCTTCCGCACATTATTATCAGTTCTATTTCACGGAAAGGCTGTTGGAATGTGCATTGCAAGCTAATTGTGCAGGACTATGGGAAATGATACATTGCAGGGTGTGACTCCAGAGACTTATGAGAATACATGTGTCTGACCCACACTATTAGGGCACTTTATCTGTTTCTGCACCACTCTGATGCAGTAAATACCTTATTTAGCATATAAGAGTGGTCAGTCTCTGAAGGGATTTGAAAATTGTGTCTATATTCATTAAGTCACTGGAGCCAAAGGGGGTAAGGCAGTGTTAGATATTCAGTGTTACCAAGCATCAAACAAAATAATGTATTTAGCATATGTAGCAGTATCTGAGTGCTGTAGCCCCATAAAAACGATCTGTTTGTTCACATAGCATACTCCATATTCAGCTCCTCTGAATCCCACCCTGATCCCCCCTCAAAAAATGTATTCAATGTTTGAATGCCCGGTCTGTTTTCTGTATTTTCAGCTCAATTATCTCGGCTGAATGTCATGGCTTTTAATGTCTCATTTGACATAAGAAATCGATTTCACAGAGCCAAGGATCTACAGCTGCAGTCTCCAAGCTTATGCTTTATGGACTTGAGCAGCTTAAGAAGGATACATTAAAATGAAGGTCGATAATCCTTTTTCTTGTTGGATTTTTAATTAATGGTTCAGGGCAAGGATTTCACTTTGGGTTTTACTTAGTTTTTTATGAATGTGTGCTCACTGCCCATCTTTATTCATCTGGTGAAAAGCAGCATCCCTACTGATTGTCAATTTAGAGAAGAAAAAAAAAAAATCTTGACGGATTAAGAAAAATGAATGCTTGATGTCTGAGTAACACTTAAAAAGGAACTGCCTGTTTCTGAAGTAGGCACAGAGCAAACAATTAACTCCTGACTTGGAACACTGAACAGTTAAGGTCAAAGATTTTATCTGTGACTTGATGTATAATTCAAACACAAGAGACTCTCCCAAGAGGCGCCCTTACCTGTAAATGAGGACTTCATCGTCAGAACAATTGTACTGAAGCTGATACATTTTGACCTTTGGGGTTGATTTGCTAACAGTCCACTGGACTAAAGCAGAGACAGCCGTCACGTCTGATATGGACACCACCTTCTCCGGCAGAGGTTTAGGCTCCCCTTTACTGACCTTGGTAGAACTGGTTATGTCAGAAAGCCCTGACTTGGCCTGTGTGGTGCGGTTTGTCCCGTTGCTTCGGTGGGGAATTTGAATGATTGACAGCTCTATGGATGCAGTTGACTCTCCGGCGGCGTTGGCGGCAATGCAAGTAAAGGTACCGTAATCCTTGGATGTGGTGATTGTGATGTCCAGGGTGCCATTTTCATAAACTGTCGCTCTGGAGGAGTTGCTGATCAATCGATCATCGGGTGCGACCCAATGCACAGTTGGCATTGGGTCGCCAACAGCTTTACAACGAAGGCTAGCTGTTTGGCCCTCCAGCACCAGCAGCCGGTGGGTGTGCTGTGTGATTAAAGGAGGCTCGCAAACAAATTCCTCTTCGCGAACTGACCAGAAGTAACGTCCTTTGAGACTAGCAGGAGAAGCGCAGGTTTCCATATCATCCTCACGTTCAAGCCTACGAAGCCAAAGCACTTCGCAGTTGCAGTGCAGTGGGTTCCCACCGAAGCTCAAAGAGAGCGGAGGTGCATAGGGAGTACTCATCACCACATCACCACTCTGGGAGCGAGCAAAGATGGGGTCAGGAGGAAGTTTCTGCAGGCGGTTAGAAGTGAGGTCTAGGCGAGCCAGTTTATCCAGATCCGTAAAAGTTCCCTCTGAAATGAAGGAGATGAGGTTATGATCCAGACTCATTTGATGAAGGTTGACCATCTTTCGGATGGCTTCCCAAGGCACACTGCGCAAATTATTATATGACAAATCCAGGTCCTCCAGCGTCAGTAACAGGTCGTCAAAGGCTGCTTTGGAGATCTGATTGAGCTGATTGTTGTTGAGAATCAGATGTTGGAGGTTGATCAATCCACGAAGGTCGTCTGGTCCCAGCTCGGTCAACCGGTTACTGTCAAGGTGTAGGGATCTCAGGGTCTCCAGGTCGATGAATGAGAAAGGCTGGATGGCGCTGATTGTGTTGCGGGACAAGGTGAGATCCACTAGACCTGTCATGTTGGCAAAGTCCTGTGTGGTGACCTTGAGGATGAAGTTGCCACCAAGCCGGAGCTCTACAGTTCGACGATCTATGTCTGGGGGAACAAAGAGCAGGCCTTTGGAGGGGCATAGAGTTCCGAGTGATTCTGACAGGTTCTGGCAGACACAATATTTGGGACATGCATGGACCATTGTAACGGCGGTTCCCAGAAGCAGGAGACTGATGATCACTTTGTCCATGTTAGTTCATCAAAGGGGACCTGCAGAAAAGAGAAACACAACAAAAACACATTTAAAAACTGAAAATGAGATAGTGTACCACAAAAAAAAAAAGACTACTAATGACACCACACATTTTTCTATGAAATCATACACAAATTCCGTAACATACAGCAGTATTTTTAAGAGTTCTAAATGAATCAATCATGTTTCAAGCCTGGCTGAATTGAATTGGTTGATGGCTCCTTTTTTGATGGAACTCTCTGCATTTTGTGCCATTTCCTCAAAATGCTACAGAAACATGAGACTTAGTAGCAGTTTTCATAATGGGACAATCTTGTGCTGAAATGCTAAAAACACACAAAACACCAGACACTCTTTCACAAGACAATGGCAAATTGTACCCAGGTGCTGTCGGACTGAGTTTGTGGGGGCATATCATTCGCACAAAACTGTTCATGAATAGATCCTTAAAACCGAGCAGGTTACATTTCACTACACTATAGGCAAACCCATTCTTTTTGGATTTTGCCCTGTGCTTAATGTTTGATATTTTCTGATGAATTTTGGATACAAACATTTCATCCAGAGCACGTTTCTCCTTTCAGCAAAACTGTGATGTTGCCCCCATTATTACAGGTCAGACGATATTCCACTGGTGTTGTCAGACTGTGTGCGCAATAACTGCTGTGTTGGTAAATCGGTGTGGTCATCCTTGAGGAGTTTGCACATTAATATTCAACAATGAATACATTTTACAGCACAAAAGGAGGCGTGAGAAATCGAATAAGGATTGTCTGCTGGGATTAAACAGCACTAAGAAGCTATTTCGCAATAATCTGTCACTACACATATACAGACACGAATGCAGTTGAAAGCAGTGTAATCATAAGGCACGTGCGTCTACATTTGATGTGAGGTTCTCAGGGGTATCACTCCTTCAAGGTGATACTTTTCCATTTGAACATAGAGACCTGCTCTTGTCCAGGCGTTAACCTTAGTTTCACTGTCTACATCAACATGTATGTCTTTAGTCCTGCCTTTAATTTGTGCTTCTTCCTCTGCCCTGTCTACACTGTTTTGACAAAAGACAATGCAATATGGAAAAATATTCCACAAGCCGCAGGTGTTAGGATCGGCCGACTTGGCTGACGACGGCAGCACGCTTGTGTGAATGTCTTAACAGGCCTCACACCTGGCTGCCTCTGCCGAATGGATGGCTACACTTGGCTTCACTCAACGAGCTTTTAATTCCCCCAGACATTTGTATCATTAATTCCTAATACACTGAAAACCTAAAAATCAATTTTAATCTTTTTTTTTTTCTTTCTTTTTTTTTTTTTTTTTTTTTTTGAAGACCAGCAGTGGTTATTAAAGCAAAGTGCCTCCTTGCCTGCACAGTTTTCTCCAGAACCACAGGGATAATAGTTGTCATGCTTTAATGTTAACTGCGTAAGTGCTATTTTCATTAAGTACTATTCATGAGTGTGCGATGCTGGTCACAGCAGGACTCCTTATCTCAGGCTACCTTTGAACGCTCCATCATGTATAAATTCTGCCTTTGTATAGCTACAATCTACAAGGTGCAGTATGTCCGAATGAATCCTTTTCTCACACTTCTAATTATAACATGAAATGCTGTCATATCTGCAAATTCTGTTACCCAGATAATTAGAAATAAGTGTAGGCAAGAAAAAAAAAAAAGGTGACTGAGAGTGACAGTGGAACAATTATTACAAATCTTTAAAATAATAAGCGACTTCTAAGAAATGAACACATTTTGTCATATGGTGATAAAAATGAAATAGATCTAGTGTTGTGGATAAACTATTAAATTGCAAAATATTGAAAATAACCAAACATAACTCGAAGCTATTATTAAAAGGAAAATGTATTCATTAAATTACCCAAGTAAATCACTGACTATTCCTACTAATCAGGTGGAGGAACTGTTGCTAAACATCAATAACCACACATTTACAACGATTACACCTCAGAGCATACAAGAAGATAATGATAAATAAATCAAGTATTTCAAGACAATGACTTACAATAGATTAATAAATTACTGAACTTTATATAATGGAATTTCCCCGTGTGGGACTAATAAAAGTGTATCTAATCTAATCTAATTAAATAAAATAAATAACAGTTTAGTCAACGTATACCGGAAACAATGGTCATTAAAGGATGGAGTATTTTTTTAAAAAATGACAAATGAGGTCAATTAGGTTTGTGTCGTGACAAAACTGAAACAAAGACACACTCCTATTATGATCGATATACATGATATACAGTAGAACTACGCATACATTGGAAGTTAATGTTAAAGTATGAACTTGAAGTAACATCTAGACACAAGTAGTTATTTCATCTCCATGGATACCATCATAAAAATAACGTTGCAGTAATTTAATTAGAGCGAAAATCCAATGATAGTTGAGACGACACTGGTACCAAGAATTCACACCTTCCAGAGAGAGGGAGAGGACAGTGGCACCGACGAACACGAAACACGATCAATGTGTAAACAAAAGATCTGTACTGAAGACACGTCAGGAAAGGCCTTTGCCTCGCAACTGCCGCATTATTGTGAGCCGCCCAATCTATCACCACTGCTTCAAAAAAGGTGTTTTTTTTTGGTTTTATTTTTTACTAAATAGCCTTTATGCATGCCAGCTCCAACTCTGTCAATGTTCTGGCACTAATCCAAATAGGACCTTGTGGTGAGAGCTGTCAGTGATGACACAGTTTCCCTCATAAACCAATAACAAAATTTAATTACACAATGTCGTTGCCTGTTTTTTTTTTGTTTTTTGTTTTTTTTAGAGATTCCTTTTTTTGTTGAAAATAAAACCATTGTGCCGACAAATCATTTTCGTAAAACTGTGTAAAATACAAAAATTGGTAGGAATGTAGACGGAAAGATTCAGGGCAATTTCCCATCCACACTGCGGCGTCCCGTGAATGTGTGTGTCATTTGCAGAGAGTACCGTGGTAGCGAACCAGACTGAGGAGAGTGACCTTTCAAGGAAAGACGGAGTTTCAGTTACAAAGACATGAGAAGCATGGGTGATGTGTGAGGCCTGCATCTATTTAGACATGGCCTTTACTAAACCTGCAGTCCCATCTACAATTCAACACGAGGGACAAAGACGGCGCAGAAATACCACCAAACCGGTGGTAAACTGGCAAACGCGCGCAGCTCCACTGTATTAATGGCGCTGACATAGGGAATGAAGCTGTGGAATTTATTCTTGTTTAAATGAATATGACCCTCTGGTTTCATTAGTGAACCCCTCTATGCACAACGGCAAGGTTATTTTGTTTTAAATTTCATTTACAGCATTCCATGTTCCTCATAAAACTTCATTATGCAATGTAATGCATGTATACTTAAATAAGGTCACGCTATTTACTTTTACATGATTTATTTAATTCATTAATGTAGAATTTATTACTAATGCATCGCAGTGTTTAAGGGATGACATCTATATTCATTTGCATGTAAACCCACTATCTTTGTGTGCATGTATTTCAGTTTATTTCCCCAGTATCCTTTTGTATGACTACAGTGAGGTTAGGTCTGAAACAAAAACCATTTTTCATCAAGAGTCTTGATTTTGTCGACCTTTTGTTAAATGAACGACAACTCGTTAAGTCTAAATAAAGACACTTGAAAAAAATATCTCATTAAGCAATTTGATAGATTTGTTATACCACGTTTATAGACTCAGACAGCGCACACAATGCCAACATTGCATTATATTCATCAAGGATGACACCATTCCCTTTGAAAATGCTTTATGGATTAAGGGTTAAGGGCTTTTGTATTTTTTTTTCCAGCTTTGCAATTAGGCACATAATTGCATTCATGTCTCATTCAAATAATCTATACTAAATGTAATAACCCATGCGCATACATTAAAATATGCCTGAAGTCATTTGACATATTTCACTTGCTGAAGATTAGTCATGGGTGCTAAGTGTAAAACGTAAAAATCACTAGTAAAAACTAATTACGTATTTCAAAGCTTTGTAACCAATATCATCTCATTAAAAAAAATTAAAAAATCTGATACTTAAACGTATTGGTGTTACACTTTTCATCCCTCTGTATTAAGATAATCTTACACTATGATACGAGACACCACAGATGAAAAGGGTCAATGCAGAATCGTCTGTTTCTTGACGAGTGCATTTATAGTAAGGATTTCCTGTCAAATGAAGGGAAAGAAACATCTCTGACTGAACATGTATTTCGAATCAGTGGGTGGAACTGAGCTGAAATAAAAAGAAATGAAACTGTCCGAAATAATAAATAATAATTAACCGAAACCGAACTCGAAACTATCTCTTTTTTTTATTTTTTATTTGCGCAGTAAACAGTTCTTTTCTAAGCACGTTCATGGTCATGTGATCTTTTTTCAACAGACAGCAGAGGAAGCGCTAACCATACGTGCTTTATGCAGACATCTGATCTCACATCAGTCAGCATCAGCACATGACCAATGAGTGTTCTGTTTACTACACACACTGAACCTTGGGATGAACATGAATGCACAGCTGGATTACCATCTGTTACACACACAAAAACAAAATATACTCTAGGTATGGCATGCTTTGAGGGACAGCAGGACGTGAAAGTGATGTCGTCTTACCAGCGCTGCCGTTAAAGTGCACCTTGGCATATCATCAGGTCTCCCTCTGCATTTTACAAATATCTATTCACTTCTGCCGGCGCTCTGTATCACCGGGCACCACAAACAGACTGTCATCCTGTTCACCTCAACAACACTCACGGTTGTCACCTGTGCTTATCGTGTTATCACGTCACTTTGTGACAGAAAAAGTAGGAGTGAAGT
>JAPTHA010000016.1:7466798-7477391 GCA_029814585.1 Gymnapogon annona | reverse complement strand
TGTGTGTCTTGTCTTATATGTGCTGATGGAACCTGAAATTTCCCCGTAGGGGACTAATAAAGGGATCTAATCTAATCGAATCGAATCTAATCTAATCTAATAAATGCAGTAGATTGCTGCCATATCATTGGCCTATTGGGCATTTCTATGAACAGACAATTGAATCTAATGAAGTGGCCAGTAAGTCTTCATCAATATTCATCTTCCATCAGTGACAAATTATCAAAGTGCACAGCCTGTATTAATTGGTGTCGTGCTATGGAAATAAGCTGTAGAGAAAGCAGTCATTTTCACTTGTATCACTTTCAGAGAGAGTTGCTTTATGAGTAATTCCTTTTATATTAATATAGTCACCATATCTCTGGTAAGTATTAAACTCCTTATTATAGAACCTTTAAGGCTCATATTTAAGAATCACGGTGACAATTGTGGAACAGGATCTGCAAATGGATTATGCAGCCTTTTATAACCACAGAACAGGTGCAAATGGAACAAAACTACAGTGTACAATTCTGAGCACAGGCTGCAATGAACAAAGCCCTATATAATGCACCTGTGATATTTACCACCTACACTTATGTAAGAAAACACATGAGAGAATACTCATACAGATGAATTAAAATTGACCCCTTACATGCAAATAAACAATGCTGTAAAATATTACAGGCATTTTAAACTGTTAGAATTAACGTCTGCGGGAGACACGTAGTAACTATATTCGCTGTCTCCTCAAATGTTTGCATTTGTCAAATAAAATTGCATTAATATTTAATGATAACACAGGTGAAATCTTCTGGGATTCAGTATTTAAAAAGCAGATGTAATCCAGCCTTTGTGAATTTAGCTCAGGAAAGGTCAAACAGTCAAAATATACTAGACTAACTCGTGTTAATTTTACATGTCTATATTGTTAATAATTTCACATTCTGACCATGTGCCTCATACATAAGAGTGCTATAATAATAAAATAAAGAAGAAAATGTAAATGATGTGTTCCTTAGAGAGTGCGTTGTCACATAACAGCATAATCTAAAAGTTAACATCGACAGTATCTACAAAGTGTTTCATTAAGATATCAGACTTCAGAATCAAGGGTTGAAGGGGAGAACTAATTGAAATAATGCATGATGGATTTCCCGAGACATTCCAAGGAGGAAAGAAACTTTGTTTTATTAAGTCTCAGCTTGTCAGTTTCTCCAAGTATAGGTCGAAAATGATTTATCAAGCTTTCAGTCAGTGTTCTGAATGCATGTCTTTATCTAACGCAGCCTCAAATTTAGCCTTTCATGAATATGCTAATCTACCAGCACACCCCCGACACATTTTTATGTTGTTAGTGATATAAATGATAGAAAAATTTAATCACATTGTAAAGAGTGTTAAACAAATGCAAAAGTTACTTCAGTATACAGCAGTGATGTGCAGTCAGGGGAGGTAAGTGAGGCACGGTCTCACCTGTCACCATGAAAAGAAAGAAGAAATAAATGTTTTTTTTTAAAAAAGAAATAAAAAAAGAACAAAAAAAGAAATAAATGGCTATATTTAACCAGTGATTTGTACTATACATTATTTTTTTATTTAACTTGGACCATTTTAAAGTCATTTTTAATCAAAATCACTGAATTTTCAACGTTTACAAATCAAATACTGTGAAGAGATGCGCAGTGAGGCAGGAGCTGGCTCGGCCTCACCTGGGTTGCGCAGTGACTCTGCAGACGGTACTGGCGCTGTGCACTGAGACCATATCGCTGTCTCTGTAACGTCTGTGTATCTGTTATATGAACTAAATTTCCATAGTTTAGCAGACTGCTTTTTTCAACAACTGTGTGTGTGTGACGTGTTTCTCGTACTGAGCAGCGAGACTTAAGCGACTGTTAAAGGAACTGTGTGAGACACGCAGTTCTCCTGCCTCATGGTAGGGGGCGCTGGTGACCCCAGCAGTTCAGTCAGTGACACAATAAACAGGAAACAGTATGAAGAGTCCCGCCAGGTTAATGTGGATGTGGATAGATGTCTGGATCTGCACTGATGTGATCTTAAGGCACAATTCAGATGTTTTTGTAAAATCCATTTTTCTGCGTATGTGTGCGCTCATTCACATGCACATTATGACACATTATCAGGTTTGAGTAAGAACTGAATGTGACCCTGAAGTGACCCGCATGTGCAAAACAGGCCCTGGTGTCATGGATCATTTTATTTTGTGTTACCGTATATATTTCCGTTTCCGGTTTGTGTGTTTTTCGGTTGCTGTGCTTTTGTCTCCTAAGGTTGTCGCCTCGTCCTGAGGACCGGAGATGAACCCAACTGCCTGTAGGACATTTACAACCTACACACGTTAAAAAGGACCTCACATCAATTGTTCATCATCAGGGGGCGTGGCCTGATGATGAACAAATGTGATTGTTGTGTGATGTAATGTTGTAGTGTAATGTGTGATGTAATGTTGTTGTCTAATGGAAAATAAAAAAAATAATGAAAAAAAAAAGGATCTTACAAGCTTCTTTGGCGTCTAAGTGTTGCCTCGTGTATTCATCGGTATCTTCAGACCAGCTTCGTCTTTGTGGACTCCGTTTGTGGATCTGGCTCGTGGTTAACGGATTTATGACTAACTGTTGTTTGTTTTGTTTTTCAGAGACCTCCAGCAGCTGCCCACATCCTTGTTGTGCCCTGGAATACTTTTGTTGGTTACCTTGTGAGATAGAGACTCTGTTACGGACTCGTCTCACATTGGACTTTGCTTTTGTTTTTTTTTAATTTATACTTTGATTATTAAGAAACAGACTCTTTATCCTTTATGAATACTTAAGCCCTGTTTTTCACCATAGATTCCTTTAGTTAGATTTCTGACTCTTTTTGTTGGGCTGTGTTTTTGTGTTTAGTACAATCTTACTGAGGAAATAAACTCTATTTTTTTATTCTAACCTGTCTGCATTTGGGTCCTCATTACGAACCTGACACCTGACATATTACAGGAACATTCTGTCTTTATGCTCCTCCTCCTGGGATGTAGAATTGTGACTTTTGTCGCAATCTGATAACGTTATGAAAGTGGCCTGGGTTGGATTTGGAAAAAAAAAACCTCAGGTACAGATAAAGGTCAAGTGTGTGTGTGTGTGTGTGTGTGTGTGTGTGTGTATCATATTTGGGGTGCATTTGCCTTCATTCTGAACATAGCTTTGATGTTTTTTTTTTAACACCGTTCAGTGTATTCAACCCTCACAGACCATTTGGGTGAAATTGCAGAAAGCCGTGAAAGTACTTCGATCACCTTGTAAATCTCTCTAATGAAGGAGTGTCACAATGTGCGTCAACACCAGTGACGCCCAGAGCCTCATTGTGAGACACTTAACAGCCCAGCGTTGTCCTTTGAACACCATTTCAAACTCCACGCTGCATCATCATCATCATCACCATTACTGCTGTCATCCTCGCAAAATCCCACACTCACCACCTCCTCAGATGGTCTCACAGCGTTTATATTGTTTATCATTACGTCTGCACTGAATAAGTTTAACGTCATAAAAATAACCGTGTCCCTGTCGGAGAACAACATTTGTTGGAGTTCAACGCCATCACCTCCATCTGCAGCAGTGAGAAGTCTCATTCCTGTGAGCGCCGTCCAATATTTTGCATCCAATCACGAGCTTATAGCACTTTCACCAGCATAATGGAACTTCTCTATCTTTCCAGAGCTACTAATTCACGATAAGAGTGTTCGACGCATCAGTTTTCAACAGTACCTATCATGAAGAGTGGGAGAGTATGAGAGGAAACTCCACAAATCTGGTCCGGTTTATCACCTTCCCCTGAGGTTTGTGTCACTTATATGTTGTTCAGTGTCCGCTGTGTGAGTATCCTGGCGAGGTCCGAAGGTCAGTTTTTATCAGAACAGAAAGGTTCAGGATTCCTAATCATAATATAAAGGGTGCCATAGGGAAATCTTACCTATATCTGGTGGTTCTGTGCCATATGGTCCCTTGGAAATACCTCAAGGCCACACATTCACACTCCGAGAGCAGGGTGAGCAAAGGGCCTATAGAGAAAGCAACATGCTACGTTAGAACAGCTTGCATTCAATACGTTAAACGCCGTGTTAACCTCCACACTTTACATGACTACATCTGCTGTGGGTCAACTATGATTTGAGGTGATGATTCCAGCAGCTTTTAAAAAAAATAAATAAAGTTATTACTGCAACAGAATGATGCGCTTCTCAAACAAAACCCTATAAATGTTTTTTTCTTAAAGCGCAGTGTAGGAGGAGAAGGGGGAGATTAGATTGTTTTATGGAAAGTTATTGAAATAGAGCACAGCGGGGTGCTTCTGCGCCGCCCCGGCTCCCGAGTGACATTATAATCCCAGCAATGACTGACTGAAGGTACAATATTTGTCTCCTTTCTCTTATTTTTTCGTGGCCGGCGGTCCCTGCGAGGTGTTTACATTCATCAACAACCCATCTAGAGCTGGATTGTTTGTTTTTTCTTTCTGCAAATAATTGCAACGGGACCTCAAAGGGCATGCATTGTTGAATGGCGGCAAATACGCTCCGCCACAAACACACCGCGGTCTGTCTGCTCACAAAAGGAATAGGAACACGTGCATACAATTTGCACAAGGATGATTGCGGGAGACAAGTTCACCTCCCGGGAAAAGTGAGCAAAAAGTTCACCCTCAGCAAGAAGACTCTCAGTCCTGTCCCAGTTTAATAAGTGTTTTTGGGTTTTGGAAATGTTTGTGCCGACCTGCTGGTAACTATACAATGCGGAGACGGCGCTAAGTTGAGGTATGTACAAGAGAGGGCACGCAGCGACCTTTGAGATTTGCAGGAGTTACGAGAACTTCGCCCATTTGGATAAATTAGACAATGTACGCTGTCACTCCTGATATTATTGTACTGTTCCCTGAGCTGTGAGTGCAGGGAACATCCAGACGATTCTTAAATATTTCGACAGCAAAGATTTCAAAGTTTTACAAAACACATCCTTGTGTAGTTTTTGTGTTTTTACTCTATTAAGAAAAATGAAGAAACGCCGACTCTTCTTCTCTTTCTCCATTGACAGTACACATCTTTCTCTTCCACTCAGTCATCTCATTTGTTGAGTTTACGTCACGGTGCTTTTCATGCATTTCAACCTCCCGTGCCACAACACCATCATCTGGCCTCTCTGGTCGACAGCGCTGTAAACTGACTCCCTTACACACACACACACACACACGTTTACACGCTCTCTGCGCGTCCTCCTCTCGTACTTAGTCTCTGGAGACTGATGACACACCTTGTTCTCTGGGTTCAGATTAACTGCCACTGCCGTGTCCCCCCCATAGTAAATACGGTGGATGCCAGCGCAATGAATGAAAAACCCTGTGAGCCCCCCCTCCTAGATGCCACCCTAACCCCACCCCCCTTCTTTTATTTTTGGGGCATCAATAGTTTTTCTGTCAACCAGAGGACCCTACAAAAGAAAAAACAATCTAATATTTCATTTTCTGACCCCCCCATCACTGCTCCCTCCACACACACCAGCTGAGCTTAGCCTGTCAATGCTAGAGTTAACAATCCTGACTGAATGCACTGTGCTCCCACCTGAGGGAACCTCAACACTACTCGAGTGTTTCCTGAGCAGAATATTTAAAGGCTGAGCTGATTTGATAGGGTGGATGGAGGGTTGTGTTTGAGATCACTTGAGATTTCCTCCTTAATTTAAGTAATTTGTTTTTGTTTTGAAAAGGGATGCAGGCAGAGAATCCAAGTAACTGATTACCTTGAAGTGTCCGTCAGGTTTGCATGGTGACGTTTAACCCATAAGGACCCAAATGACCACTGTAAATAACTGGTGAAAAATACATGTTATCCTCTTTCACATGGTCGTCAGATATGACTCATTTAGTCGCTCAGAGGTTCAGTAGTTACCATGGGAACCCTGTCGTCTTCTGCAACATTGATTTACCAGGAAAACCTAAGAACACACTGGGCTAATGTTCAGTTTATGGTGTATTTTGTTGAAAATGTCACATTTTCTTCATTGTTCTCTGTTTCTGATACTTAACTTGAATCTGAGGTTTTATGAACATCTGCATGATAATGGGAATTAAATATGGGCGAAATACAGAGGATAATATTATAATAAATGGTGATAAAAGGTTAAATTGAGAGATAATTTCATTTGGGAACTGCCCTAACGGCAACACTAGATCTTTCTGGGTTAAACATTTGTCATTGTCATGGCCAGCTCATGCTGGGCTGGGCCACACCCTCTCCCTCAAGGGACTTGGACTCATCATCACTAATCTTCAACACCTGGGCCATGCTGCTCGGCTGTGGCTGATTACCCAACTATTTTAGAAGCTGACGGCCCAACCAGCAGCGTGGTCTCATAAACGTCTACACGTACTCCAACCTGCAATAACCCGGACATGCTTTTGATTCACATGGACTCAGATCTGGACTCTGGTTTCCCCCCTTTTTGATCTGGATTCTGGTTTTGTTTTTGTAAGCATTGGGTGTTCATGTGTAGTGTGTTTGGTTTCTGGTCTTTGTTGTAGTTCTGTGTGTTAAGTGGTGTTCTTAGTTGTAATATGTTATTTGTTATTTGCTGTGGTTTAATTCCTGTGTGTGTTGAGTTAATAAATGTTCAATGTTCCCCTTTAATCTCTTGCATTTGAGCTTCTCCCTTTTTCCAACCATGACAGTCTTTCTGCAATAGCCTGCTGTTGCAAAAGAACTAAGAACAAAGACTCTTGTGAATTATATACTCTTTGCCATCACTTAAATACCACGACAATTAATATTATCCATACTACATTTCACATCTTTTTTTCACATTTCTTGGGAGAAGCCAAAAGGCTGATTTAGAATCTGAACACAGAACTACTGAAGGAATGGTAAATTTATATCACCGCATTACAACAAATGCTGCAATTGCAGCTGGACAGGAAATAGGAGGGTATGATCATTCTTTTTTCAGGAGATCAAATGAAATCCAGTAAGCTCAGGGGCTTAAAGGTAGTCTGTAGGAACAAGGACAAAACCTTAAGGTCACAGAAGCTCATGAAGTTAATGCCTCGCCATTAAAACAAACAAAAGGACAGTTTACAAGGCATGTGCACATTTATTAGAGGTGAAAGACTGGCCATCACTACATGGTCAACATGCCTCAACGACAGTATGTACGGAAAACTATATGTATAGTACAATTATTTTGTCAGTAGTATTAGATTAGTAGTATTATAGTACTGTTTACACTGATGTGCGGTATTTCACTATTTATAGTACTGCTTACATTGTCACATTGTCCATCTTATTTATTCTTATTTATTATTGACTTTCTGTGTTGTCATATTTACACTGCAGACACTCATGGCTTTGGATTCATTTCATCATCTGTGCACTTTTCTATTTTCCATATTTATTTGTGTTATCAGCTGACAATCTATGGCATTTCATTACCGGATTCATTGTGTGTGTCTGTGTCTGTTAGGTTGTGGGTGGATGTAGGTTTAGTCTAATTTAGGCACAATAATATGTGGTTGAAGTTAAGAAAAGATAGCGATAAAGGCTGCGTTGACACATTTAAAATGTTGAATGTACTTTTTTTTTTAATGTGTGGATTTATAAAACCATCAGAAACCACCAATCAACCACACAAAGTTGCTTTAATCAACTCTTCACTTGATAAACACAATATCCATGATACTGTCATATTGGATAGAGGAAATTATGTTTTCTTCGGGGTGATGTAACAGCATGAATTTACTATTTTTGTACTTTAGGAAACAGCTGATATTTTATTTCATGCTAAATGCTGGATTGTCAAGTGGAGAGAGGTCACCTAAAATAGTGATGTCTTGGGAGAAAGAGGATGAAGACTCTGGAGATGTCTCCCACGAACTCTGACCGGGTCGTCTGATTGATGTGCAGAGACAGAATGTGTGTGTGTGTGTGTGTGCGTGTGTGTGTGTGTGTGTGTGTGTGTGTGTGAGTTCTGTGCAGGAGTTGCACTGAATTGAGTGAGCTTTGAAAATTGTTACTTAGGAAAGGTGTTAGTGAATATAATCAGACAAGTGATGCACTATCTGATGTTTATTAATCTGTTGGTAGTACAGTAGGTTTATGTATCTGGTTCTTGGACAGGCTTGTAAATCACAGCATGCACGGATATAGATGTTGTTTCCTCAAGGACAACTGGCCGAGACACATTTTGGATGCAGCATTTTTATGATGACTTCCCAAACAAACCACTATTCTCTTCATGCAACAAATAATCTTTGGAGATCTCAACAGTGGTGGGCCATCAAGGCCTACTCTGCTGGACTAAACATAATCAGGAATATATTTTTAAATATTTTTTTCCACAAATATGTATTAAATTATTCCCCATGGTCTATACTCTTCATTTCATAGCTGTCCTAAGCTGATTGCTCAGCTTCCAGCCCCAGGTGGAGATTTGGAGGGCGGGGTTTATGTTAGAGTTTTTATCCAATCATTAGTCACTTTCATGTGTTGCCAGGGTCCAAAATCTAGGCCTTCAGAAGCGACAGTGCTGGCGCACAGTGGCTTAAAGTGAATGAGAACGGACCTGTAGCGTTAACCAATCAGCGTCAAGTTTGGCTTTACTGGGGCCAGCTAAAAGGCCAACAGCATCAGCACGTGCACGTCTTTTGATTGGAAACGTGATAGAGGCGGAGCTATGCAAAGCTGTGCAGAATCAGACCTGAGCAGACACGTACATGTGATAAACAGGAAATAAAGAAATGGCTCATTTGTGTAGCAAGACAAGTTGTTTTAGTTTTTTCAACCCACAATGGCTGAAGGAGGCGAAGATATAGATTCAGTCGCAGATTTAGTTACAACGCCATTCTCTAGAAAAACATTTCAAGAAAAGGTAGACACAGTAAAGAGAGGCCAGCTGACCATTTGCAAGAATGACGCCATGTGGCAGACACACCGTGGCTGCCGGACACACCGCCGATGCCTGACACGCCTGTCCACCGGACAGGCTGCACCACCGCCGTCAAGCACTGACAGGTTATATTAGTCTATTGAGGAGACTAATATAAGTCTACTGAGGAGACTAATATAACTCTGTTGTGCTCGACTTTATGTTCAGGTGATGCAATTGTATGTGTTTTGGTCCAAATATATCATGGATCAAAATTATGGTTGTAAGAGCTGGATTGAGTCGGGTAGGACATCACTGCAGGCCCAGGTCTGAAATGCACGGCCCGCCACTGGATCTGAACGAGAATAATATTAATCGCGGAGATGCAAAGTGTTTTTTGATTCGACTCACTTGAAAATGTAATATAGGTAATGATTTAAATGCATACGAGATTCCTAATGTGTTGACATTGAGAGGTTTAACTGCAGGGCTCGATGTGGGTTTATTTTTAGGGACACTCGTGCACAGTCATTAATCATTACATTTGGAAAGATACATGGTACATGTATTCTGGCTTTATTTAAGGGCAGTGACCCAGTAGCTCATTATGAATTACATTTCATGTTGCACAGGTGCTGCATTCCAAGGAAACACTTCCTCCTGGGATGCTGCAGTTCACATGCTACACACTGCTCTACGGGGGCAGCTGCTGACTGCGGCTTTTCCCTTTTTTTTTTTTTTTCTTTTTTCTTTTTCCATTAGGCCTTCGTTGTAAATTAAACAAAGGTCCATGAGAGTTAATGTAGTGGAAACACCCAGCAAAATTAGAGGCTCTGAAGTAGAACGCACATGAGTTCACATAAAACAGCGTCACTGTATTTTTTTGGGGAGGGACTCAATAGTTCCCATAAGAAATGTGAGATTATGTTAAGCAGCAACACGAGGAAGAATCTTCTTGATCGAGCAGTAGGATGGCGAAAAAGAAACTTTAAGTGTAATCGGTGCAAGTGGGTTATTAAATTAGGGAGCATTTGTACAGTGTGTAATATGATTAGTATTTTCTGCACTGAATAAAACAAATTTGTTCTTCAGACTTTAGCCTTCAAAGAAAAAAAAAAAAGAAAAGTAAAATATCTCAATGGTTTAGAGAGAAGGGGAACAATGAATGAAAGAAAAGCCTGACTAATCCACTGTGTGTCGGCCAAGAGGCAACACTACAACCTCTAAAATCTGTTTGGAAATTCTAGGGAAAAAAAAAAAAAAAGCATTGCTTTATTTGAGCTATGGGCATTAAAATGGTCAGAACTCTGATGTCAGTGTTCATTTTTCCAATTCGTATTTTGTTTTATTCACTTTTAAATATCAGTTCTAATACCAGACTAAAACGTTTAGGACATTGTATCTGAGTAATCCAACTTTTTATTCATTTTTTTGTAGCCGTTCATGATGTGATACGGCCTCAGGCAACTGGCAAGCGTTTTGCTTTATTCTGGCTGGAACCGAAAACCATCTCCTCCGTGTGGTGTTTTAGTCAGACTGTATTTCAGCTCCTACAAACCAACAGTGAGTTTTACACCAAAGAGGCTACAACACATGTTGTCGTCCGCATTACACATCGGTGACTCATTAGTAACTCGCTCACATTCTGCTTCAAAGCAAACACACACACACACACACGCCTATTCCACAGCCCGGTGTGGACAGCACATGT
>JAPTHA010000016.1:7416424-7433504 GCA_029814585.1 Gymnapogon annona | reverse complement strand
TGACACCAGCCTCAAGCACACTTCAAATGATCCTCAGTCCTGGTGGAACGGTACTGGGACTGACCTATTTCCCACCACGAGGTTCACTTAAAAGCCTGTCATTTTCTCAATAATCGGCAGTGCGTCTTATTCTAAAATCTGTAAAGATTTGTGTCCATTTCAGTCAACACAGGCTATGATTGACAGTCGGACTATTTCCTGCCGACATAGCAACGTAAGAAGAAAATTTGCGTTTTTCCACGAAACACCATCAGAGAATCAAAAGGAACCGACAACAATTGGACGTTTTTTATGTTGCATCTACCGGATGCCGCACACGGGCGGTCCAGACGCAGCGCACAGGCTGACCGGACGCCACGCACAGTCTGGTCTGTACTGGTCAACTCACTAGCTTGCGATAACGCGCGGTTATGCGCATGCTCATTGATTGGTCAGACTGACCGTCAATCAAGTGAAAAATTTCATTCACTTCACGATGATAGGTTGATGGCGAAGTTGTAACGCCATGCGATCTACCCACAATACCTTCGCGATCAACTGGTAGATCGCCATCGACGTATTGAGCGCCCCTGGTGTAAACAGTACTATAACAGTGAAAATACTGCACATCAGTGTAAATAGTACAATAAACAGTAATATTTATGCAACTATTCACTGTCCTGTGAGTCCATTGTCACCATCAGTTTCATATTCATCCAACTATTCACTGTCCTGTGCTTCACTGTCACCACGGAGGCGATAACATCCTCTCCCTCACTTGTCTGTAAATTACAACAGCATTAGAGGACTCTGTTTATAAGTTCTTTGTTTTGCATCTCGGTATTCTTTCACACGTGCCAGAGACTCAGACTCGAAAGGATTCTTATCCACAAACAGGCACTGTCAGCTCTGAATAAACCACAAGGATTTGCAAATTGCTGAGACCACTGACTCAGATGAAAACATCAAAAGGCAAAACAAATCCACTCATTTCCCACAGTGAATTAGAATGACCACCACGACTCCCTGCCATTGAGATACAATGGAGAGCTTGTCTGTGGTTTCAGCTGACCTGCCTGTCCTTCACACTGCCCTGGAATTCTCCACCTATAAAACAGGTATTATTACTGGTGAAATATTCAGCCTGGGTCCTAAGGGGAATGTCATTGCCCTAACCTCATCACTGGTAGAGTGTGAGCAAGATACAGTCGCTGCGAAACAAAATGGATTGTCTTCAAGAGGAAAAGAGAATGCCAGCACCCGAGAAGGAACTAGTGACATATAGAAGGAAGGAAAGAAGGACAAAAAAACAAGAAGGAAAGTCTGAGAAGAGGGATTGAAAAATAGAACTGACAGAATGAGAAGCAGCAGCAGCTGTTGTGGGCTGCAGAAGTCGTCATGATTTGTATAACTATAACGCTAATGCTGTGAGATGAAAGCTCAAAAATAAAATACAGATTAAAAAAAAATGAAAGAATGAGAAACAGAGAGGAAGGAAGGAACCAAAGAAGGATAATGAAGGAGAAGAAGGAGGGACAATGTTTAACGGAAGGGAAAAGATGTAGGAAAGTAAAAAAAAAAGGAAATAATATAACAATAATAAATAAATAATAACAATAATGGAAAGGAAAGATAAGGAAAGGAAAGAGGGATGAATGGAATTTGCACAGTGGGGAGAAATGGACAAAACAAGAATGGAAAGGGAGGTGAAGAGGAGAGCAGAACGGTACACCTAAAGGTAAGAAAACGATGGAAAGGAAAGGTCAGGAAAACAGGAGAAAAGGAAGATGAGGAGGAAAACAGTAGGAATGACAGAAGGGAAGAAAGAGGCGGAAATGATAAAAAAAAAAAAAACAACAAGGAGGAAAAGAGATGACTTCTTGCAGGTCTGACTGATCTCTGTGGGAATTGTTTGTCCCGCCTCCTGCGTTCAGACCGAACATCCATCTCTTCTTCAAAATAAAGGAGTACACATGCTGATGCCTTCTTCATCTACAAACAAAGTTTTTTCGTTTGTCTTGACTTCAGATGCAGGTGCAGATGTTTAATCATAACCCCAGCACCCCTGTCGGTCTGATACATTTAGGACCTGCATGAACCTGATTCTGTCAGGACGGCTCTGCAGGACTGACACTTTAAAAGCTTTTTCAAACTGATATGGACGTTTATATGAATGGACATCAGAGTTATGGTTTCGTTTCGTTTCTTTTTTTTTTTTTTTTTTATAATAGCATCGGCTAATAATCTGCAAAGACAAAGCTGCGTATGCGGCACAGTAACTGTATTTGGCAGCGTTCAATGAAGGTCAGTAGTGGCTCAGTCTTTTGATGCAATTAACCCACTTTCTGAGTGAGACGGCAATCTATGGGGAAGCAATTAAAAACCAAATCCTCCCTGTGTGTGTGGATTCCCCACTGCAAAAAAACAACACAATACAAAAAAAACAAAACAACCTTGAACATCTTGGCATTTGTTTTTGAGACAGTGATTAGTGCTTTTCTTTGTGCACTGTGCTTGAATTAAAAGCAAAAGGACACGAGGAAGGATGAAGGAAGTATAGCATAAGAGAGAGAGAGAGAGAGAGAGGAAAGGAAATGTCATTTGAATATCTCTATCGTCATGCAAGGTGACACGCTTTGACTAAAAGAAACTTATCACACTTATTTCTTCCTACACTTGCTTTCTTTTCTTTTCTTTTTTTTTTTTTACGCAGACAGAGCTGACAGTAAACACACTCTCCTGCTCTCTGACTGTTTTCAAGGCTCCACTCTGTGTGTGTAGCATATGAACATACTGTGTGGACTGACCTTGAATTCCTGCTGCGGGCAACAAACAATCCCGAGTCTTGCTCCCCCCCTCCCACGAATGGTCCTTAGAAGGTGATGTCTGTGTGTGCGTACTGACGAAGAAGAAGTCCAGCAGCTCATCTGTTCACTCCTCCACCTGCAGGACGATATTGGGGAGAGTAGATATGAATAGGACTAGTCTGAGACACTTAGGAATATATGTATATGTGTGTATGTGCGTGTGTGTGTGTGTGTGTGTGTGTCCATCCACTCAACTACCCAACCATCCAGACATTGCCCCATCATCCATCCATCCATCCATCCATCCATCCATCCATCCATCCATCCATCCATCCATCCATCCTATTATGTCTATATATGTATGATTGTATGTATGATTATGTATGTATGTATGCATGTGCTTCCACAAATAGGACATATTGCCAGTGCATGTGTCTGATCTAATCCTGAACTGCTTCAATTATATTTTGACTCAACAGGAGTTCTTATCTGGTAATCCAATCATAATTCAGAAATACAGAAACATGGATATTAAGTAGTAGTAATAATAATAATAATAATATTAATGATGAGTTCTTTCAGCTTTTTCCCTTCTGGGGTCACCACAGCGAATCCAATTCGCACATTTGATTTGGCAGGAGTTTTATGTCAGATGCCCTTCCTGACGCAACCCACTTGATGGTCATCCCAGGAATTGAACCCAGGTGCACCAGCCCGGTGCCTTACCAACTGAGCCATCCAGCCGTAGATAATAATAATCAATCAATCAATCAATCAATCAATCAATCAATCAATCAATCAATCAATCAATCACGTGGACCAAAGAAGGAGGAGAGGAGGGGGGCGGGGGGACTGGAGACACATGTGAGTGAGTGATTTGTGGATGTGATCTGTGTTGCAGTTTTAAAATGGTCACGTTTCAACTGTTAGCGGTTAGCAGCTGAGAGCGCTATGCTAATGGTGGCTGCGAGGACTTTTAACTTCCGTTTCTCTCCGAAGGATGCATTAACGGCCCCTCGTTATTGTTATCATCTCTGGGACTTCAACCATGTCTATGTGGTCCATGTTGTGCAAGAATTCAGTTAGTTGTGTATCTGTTTTTGTTCTGTTCTTTTTTTTTCCTATTCTTTGTATTACGCTGCTGGGTGTGAAATTTCCCCTTGTGGGACTAATAAAGGCATATTCAAATCAATCAATCAATCAATCAATCAATCAATCAATCAATCAATTTTATTGTCAATCCACCATATAACATACAGAAAATCGAAATGGTGTTTCTCTCTGGCCATGCAGTGCAAAAGTGTACAAAAAATACACATAGAAAACCTATCTAAAACAATAAAGAAGGCACAGAAGTAAAATAATATTACAACATATATTATTATTATTATTATTATTATTGTTATTATTATCATGAATAATAACCATTCTTATAAATAAAATAAAGAAGCGTTGAAGTGTTTACTTCAGCTTTGGAACACGTTTGTGTTTAACGCTATGCTCTGTTGTTTGTTGTATGAAAACCCGTCATGAGAGAAAAGCCCGGTGTGAATATGAGTGACATCTGTGATAAAGACATGAGCGAGTCAGTGGCTGCAGGTTGATTCAGTGAAATGTCCTATCTCTTCTAAAAAAGCCCCCACAACCTTGATCCCAGCGTTGCTCCCAACATGCTGTCCGGCAGGTCATGAAGTGGGGTTGCCACACCTCACAGCCTCAGGTCACCATGGTAATTGGGGGCACGTCTTTGTGCCGCACTGACTTTGCAAATCCACTTCAGCGTGTTTTCAAGGCAGGTGCCTGCGGCGTACATCACTCAGCTAGCAGCCAGCTTCACTTGGAGCTAAGTGCTGTGCCAATTATTGCATGACACCACCATCCATATCTGTTCTCATGGAAATTCATAATTTATGACACATCCGCGTTTCTGCCTCTGGGGACCTGAATGCTATTATCCTGCTAAAGTGAGATCTGATTGGACAGCTGCTATCTCACTTGCTTCTTTGAAGTTTTGCTTCTTCATGTGCCCTTCTATAGTCGCCATAATATATCACCGTCCAGCAGAGGAGACATAATATGAGAACAACACCGGCTCCTTCATTCGGTTTCAAATGGTAAAGCTCCAGCTGAGAATCATTTCAGATGTAGGTCTGAGATGCAACGAAACACTGACTATATCTGTGGACCCACTTCAAATTTAATCTCTCCCTGTGGTAAATATGCTCCAATTTACTCTCCAATTAGCCCAACTTTTGCAAACCGCCTCATTTCAAAGAAAACAACGTACAATAAGAGCTCCGATAACTTAAAGATGAATAGCTGATTGGAAGTACATGCTTATTATACTAAGTGCCATCATGCTTTGGTGTTTCTCACATGAAACGGGTGAAGCGCTAACAAACACAGTTGGATTTTTCACTGCATCACTGATGAACATAATTACATGGAAGGCACCGTGTTGGACGTGTCTAAATCATGTACAGGTTATATATAAGCAATCACTAGGCTTTGTTTAACAACGGAATTTAATTGGTTTCGACGTCGCAGTGTCTTTGAGTTTTTACACTGAATGCAACGCAGCCTGTGAATATAAGTAGCAAAAATGAAACCGGCATTGGATTTTGTTTACACATAACCTCGACTGATGAAAGAGGTATTGATTGTGTTGTTGACACACATGATTTTTTTTTTCTTTTGTGTTCATCGCTAAAAGCTATTTTCCTCATATTTCTTTTCCCCAGTCTTGACTCCAGTTATTCCATCAGTGCATTACATTGGCTAAAATTTCACAACACCCTTGACTACTAACACTTTTTTTCATATTTTCCTGACGCTTTATAGAAAATGGCAGTTGACTGTTAGTGACAATGACAGAAGTTTAATTCCCGTTGTCCTGGTGAATCTTCCGCCGTGACTGTTTTACATAGACGGGTATCAAATTAAATGTGTCTGAGAAGTCTTTGTGAGCGAAGAGATCTGAACCTTCCTCCAAAAGCACAGAATAAACATCATAAACCCGAGAAATAACATAGCCACAATAACTGAGGGAGTATTTGATGTTTCAAGATTTTTATGCTAGGAGACAGGCTGTCTGTTTTTTTTTTTTGTTTGTTTGTTTTTTTTAATGCCTAGGGGACTTAAAATGCATTCGCCCACTAAGGTTTGTGCTGAGAACCCATAGCGGTGAATAAACATGTCGGCTTGAGTCCAGCCCCCTCTTTCTTTCTCATATTTTCCAGTCTTTTGACTATCATTCCACTGCCTCATTTAAGCATATGTTGCTACTTTGGAGAAAAAAAAAATAGATAATATAATTTCTGCATGTCCATTCGTCAAAAATACTGTCTGAGGAAACTTCAGGACCACACCACCAGTGAAGAACATCCTTGTCGTTGCTGCACCTCCAGTCACCAGTCTGTTAAACTCCTGAAGTTTGCGGACCACACCACCCTCATTGGTCTCATCTCTGAGGGAGATGAGTCTGCGGGGAGATTGACCAGCTGCTGTCCTGGTGCAGAAAGAACAATCTGCAGCTCAACGCTCATAAGACAGTGGGGATAATAGTGCACTTCAGAAAGAACTCACCCCCACCCGCCCCCATCACCCTCTATGACTCCCCAGTAGTCACTGTGGAGCACTTCGGCTTCCTGGGCACCATCTTCACCCAAGACCTCAAGTGGGAGCTGAACATCGGCTCCCTCATCAAGAAAGCCCAGCAGCGGATGTACTTCCTGAGGCAGCTGAAGTAGTTTAACCTGCTAAGGTCAATATTTTGCACTTCTACGCCGCCATCATTGAATCCGTCCTCACCTCCTCCATAACCATCTGGTACGCTGCTGCTACTGCCAGGGACAAAGACAGACTGCAGCGTGTCATTCGTTCTGCTGAGAGAGGGATTGGCTGCAACCTGCCTTCCCTCCATGACCTGCACACCTCCAGGACCCTGAAGGGAGCAGGAAAGATTGAGGCCGACCCCTCCCAACCTGGACACAATCTCTTTGAGTCACTCCCCTCTGGCAGGAGGCTGCGGTCCATCAGGACCAGAACCTCACGCCACAAGAACAGCTTCTACCCCAATGCAGTGAGCCTCATCAGTAAGACCATGGCCCCCCGCTATCCCCCCCCTCACGAACTTTTGAAGATGCAGGCATTAATCTATACAACTGCTTACCCAAGTTATATTGCACATAGACTTAAGCTACATTGCACATAGGCAAGGCAAGTTATAGCACATTTCAACAACAAAGCAATTCAAGGGGCTTCACACAGGACATTGAAATATAACGACAGGGAAAAAAAGAATCACATTTAAAAACACATAGAAGGTTATTAAAAACAGCAAGTAAGAAATACCACATAAAATCCAGAAATATAAAAACACACACATTTTAAAATAAGAGATGTGTGCAAGTTTTGAAGGAGAATATATAATTTATACAATTTAAAAAGTCAGAAGCCTATTAGTCAAAGGCAGTAGTGACTTACATTGCACAGACTTAAGTTACATCGCATATATTTTATATTTCTATTTTTTTTATATTATGGTGTAATGATATATTGTCAATTGACGCCTCTGACTGGAAGCACGGTTTAATAAAATAACAATTTTATTGTTATCTTACTATGATGTTTATTTTATGCACCAAGCCACAAAAGCAAATTCCATGTAAGTGTAAACCAACTTGGCAATAAAACTGATTCTGATTCTGTTAAACATTAATGAAAAACTTTCCAATCACATGCGTCCATTATTTGTTCAAATCATGTTTCCACAAATTCCAATTTACACAGTGTCAACAATAGCGGAAATAGTGGAAAATGTTTTCTGAACTTGTCTGTCCTCCATTGTGATAGAATCTATCAGCATCCTGAAAACAAAAAAAAAATCACAGTACAACACGAGGCTCAGCTCTAGAGCTGTAGCTGCGGATTAGTTTTGTTATGAATTATTTTCTTTTACTCCTTCAGAAAAACAGGAGTTATAAAGATGAGGGGAAAAAATAGAAAATAATAAACAACTCATCCTTCATTCCAGAACCAGCTTTAAAAAAACACCACAAAAGCTTTAAGATCAAAGGGTACATAGAAGTATCAATATATAGAAATAACAGCAACTATAAATACATATCAAAAATCAATGAAAAATGAAATCAAACCAAAATCAAATGGCATCTGCAAAGAATGTTTGCACTGCCTTCTGCAACAAATTTGTATTCGATTAACCAAGAATTTTACATGGAAATGAAATATCAAGTCATTTAAGCTTTCATTCAGGAAGACTGTAATCAAATATTTCCTTTAATTAATTTGAGTCGATTTATAATTACAGCCCTGCTGAGATCAGGCGTGATTCTTCAAAAACCTTCCTGTGTTTTTTTTTTTTTCGTTGGTTTTTTTTTCACGTCATAAAATAATGATCGAACACGAAGCAAGAACACATTCAGTTTAAGAAGAACAAAACATTTCCACAAAACTGGTGTCAATGTTAAAACAAAGCAATGTTTAAAAAAAAAAAAAAAAAAACTAAAACATGCACGTGTGTGTTTTTCTTCACTGATCTTAGTATTTGTAACGATCCGCCAGTCGGATCGTCTGACTTCCTCATCCCGAGGAGACGACAAAACAAAGACATACAGTGTATTTTAAACTCTATGTTATGGTTTGAAACCCTTGAAGCTGAGAGGTGGTCATCACGGTCTCTCTCTCTCTCTCTCTCTCTCTGTCTTTAAGTCTCATCTTCTACCTGTCTTTATCCCCCTTGAATAGTCTCCCACTTAAAGCAGTTCCACGCCTTCACTAGACCCTATAGTGGCTTTGATTGAGTGTCTATTAGATCCACAAATGACCACCTCAAACACACCCCTCCAACCCTTTCCACAGAGAGAGATCATCTCATCTCATCTTCAGTCTTTTTCAGGATATCAATCCCAAAACGCCAACCAATACACTGTTCACCTGGATGTCAAGATAGAAAAAAACAAACAACTCCTAGAGACGAATCAGGCTTTGGCCTTAGAGCTTATTTCTTATGTTGTTGCTTCGTCATTCATAATGTGTTTAATCTTTCTTGTCATGTATATTGTCGATGTTGTGCAAGAATTCAATTTGTTGTAAATCTGCTTTGCTCTTTTTTTTCTACTCTTGTGCTGCTTTATGACATTTCTTTGCCAGATCATTGTATGTGTCTGTACAATGACAATTAAAGGAAATCAGAATCTGAAAACTGCAATTTTTTTCCTCCAAACTTGACTTTATGGACTTTTATTCTTATGTTCCCATTATTCTAGTTGAGATTGTACCCATTGTGTGTAGTAGAAAAGTTTGTTTTTAAGGAAATGATGGTTTACTGACAGAAATATTTTCCAAATATATGGAAATCCTAAAGGTGCATAGATATCACAGTGACAAGTTTCACCAGAATCATCCAGTACCGACCGGATAGTGAAATCATATCAGGTTTATTTTATGTTTTCCTTGTGCATTTCTCATCTCGCATGATTATGTGCCTTTGATCATACTCTGCCAAGCAGCGTAGGAAAATTCCATACTCTTTAAGGCTTTCAATACCTGCACGAGCACCATGCTGTAACAAGAGCAAGCACTTATTCCCAACATAGTCATATAGCCGCTGGTTTTGCACAAACAATTTGCTATTAATACATTAAACACTATTACACTACTACACTAAACTATTACACTAAACTGCACACAGAATCCACGAAGTGACACGAACACACAGTTTCTGTTGTAAGAATCTCTCCGAATAGTATATCACGCCGTTCTTCACACATTGTCATCACAAAAACATCCAACAAGAAAAAAAGACAGAAAAAAAAGTGCGATGCACGGATGTAACACCCCTCATGTGTTGAAGAACATGTGCACGCCTGGCTTTGTGAAACGCAGCGGGATCTAGGCCGTTCCTCCTTCTTTTCCAAATAGCTACGCCCACTGATGACTTACTGCACCCCTGCACATTTCTACATCACGTCCTAGACATATCACCTGCAAACACACTCTAACACACGTCTCCCACATCCGGCTGTGTACATCTGTAACCACATGTGCAGGCTTTAATGTGATTTTCATGTTCTGCTCGTCAGTATTTACCTGACAAAAAAAAAAAAAAAGCCCACGGATTCATTCAGATCATGCATATCCCCCATCTGTGGAGGCTCAGCCAAGGCAGGAGACAGATCACAAGGCTTTAAAGCATTAAACCGTGGGTTACTGAGGGGGCTTTTTTTTTTTATTTCTTTTTTTTCCCTCTGCGCAACTATGAGGCGGATGGTTTTGGCAGGTCGTGTCAAAAGTGCAAAGCAAAAGGCCACTGAGAATTAGACACACGAGGCTTGATTTATGAGGCAATAACAGATTCTGTGCTTTCAGCCATTGAAGCCTGTTGTGTGTTAAGGAGGTGCTGCTGAGGAACATAGTACTGGAGGAAGATTTCAGGTACTCATACACCATCATGGGCATTTCCTCGCTTTGTGTGTCCGTCTCTCTTCAACTCTGTTATGTCTTAAGTATGACCACCCTGTCATGTCTCCAGGGTTTTGTTTTTCCTTCTTGGTACGTGGCCGGTCACCAGGACGCCACTCATCTCACACAATGATGTGACACGCCGAGGTGCCGGTGGGATGAAAACACAGGGCGACGGCAGAAATATGGCGCGTGTTGTTTTCTAGTTGTTGCTGGGTGACTGCGATGGACTGTCAAGCCACGGGGAACTGTAACCTCTCGGTGCTGTGGTGGCGTCCCGGCTCACAGTCAGACAATGCACAGAGGAAACAGCAGGAGAATAATGAGCAGGGAAGGAGAGAAAACAGGTTTGATCAAGAGCTCGGGTCGAAGAATTCATTTAAATGGATTCGCTGGAAAGACACACACACACACACACACACAGGTACACAACTACCCGCTGATCACCGCCCTGACTGTTTGTGAAAAACATATTTATGTTTTTGTTTAAAGCTGTCATTCACACCAGTGATTTAAACCACACTTCGCCTCCTTATAGAAACAAGAGATTTCCTGCAAGTGTGTTTCCTGTACACAAACAACACCAAAAAAATTTTTTTAAATAACACTACGTTTGATTGGGAAACCTATACCAAGTACACTGTGTCATCCTGCATTCATGCCACAGAGAAAGACAGAGTCAAATGGAAACAACACACTTGTCTCTGCGCATCAGCGTGACAGTGTGTCTCCGCTCATAAAACCACGGCTACTATGAATCTCACCGCCTCGTCCTTTCATTTTATTGAATACAGACGTGACCGAAACTCAGGAAACAAGCTGTCATCTTTACATAAATCACTTTATGTGATTGTCAACTCAGCAGGACGGCGAGTGAACAAGCTGTTCTGTGAGCTGTACATAAATGGGTGACTAAATATTATATCATTTATATCACACGAGTACAAAAATCAAGTTGGTCTTTAAATCAACGACGGTTGTCTTTCTGTGGAGTAATAGTCAAAATGAAGTCACGAACTGGATATTTACAAATGGAAAAGTTCTGAGGCAATGCAAAGAGAAACACTCTCAAAGCACAGCGTGATTTTATTCTCATCCAATTAAAACATCTGTATCTGTGCGTGTATTTGTCCTAGAGAAGCCCACCATTGGTGGACTGAAGTATGACAAAAGAAAATATTAAGGTTCAATATGTTCAATAAGGTCAGATAGATTACATGTAACTTCAAATAAATGCGTATATAACAACAGTGATTTGTTTTTGTTTTGTTCTTTTTTCCCCCTGTGATTATTACAGGAAAATTCAGGATTCTAATCCCTTTGATGTCCCCGCTGACATGTTTACAGTGGTTGGCTAGTGTTTTTAGAACACATATTTAGCTCACCGTACACCCACTAAGACTGAGCCGAGCTGATAATGTACAACTAAGACGTACCTTTTATGGTCTTGTGTCCTCATTACTGACTAAAAACTGAAAAGTAACCATATGCCGCGCTCCCAATTATAGTGGCATTAAAGCTCAATATTCATGACGTGCATGAGCCCGTGCATGTCATTATGGTTTATGTTCATATGTGTAATCCCCCTCCTATTATGACTTCACACACAACTAAACCTGCGGTAACCCTGGGTATGTCCGGCGAACAGACACAATAACCATATGGGCTTTAAGTGGCTGTTAGTGACTTTCCCTCCACGTGAGGTCCAGGTCATGTGCCTGGCTCTACTCATTAAGCTAATTCAAAGCTTTACTCAGTGGCCATCTTTAAATCCCCGGCTTAAGAACACTATGTCGCACAAAGAGGTAATGAGAGGTGAATCTACTTTGTGATGCCACGAAAAAACTGGCGCCAACATCTTAATAAGGGCCGTTTTTCGCTCACCTAGCGCGGCCAGTAAATGGTGCCAGGCCCTGGCAGACGCCTGTTTATACCCTGAGGTGGCAGCGGATAAAGAGGAAGTCCACCTTCTGCTCGCTCTGGTTGAAAGTCAACAACCTGCTGTTACGCATAATCCGTCCTAGGGAAAGTTCTCATAAGTCCACCAGTTGACTTCCTACAAGGAGGCTTACCCATCACAGGACAGCCTCTTCTGCTCAAACACTGCAGGTGAATAATCACTCTTTCTTTTGTTTTTTTTTGTTTTGGTTTTTTTTTTTGTTCTTTCCTTGTGTTTTCGCTCCACTCTTCCCTCAGGCAACCCGGATTGAGCCAGGCTTGGCAGTCGGAGAAGCAATTTGTTAAAGGACTGTAGAGTGCTCTCGTCTAATGTTTCATTAAATTATCCCTATTCATACGCCTCTAGTCTGTAGTAAAGCCTCTTATGGCGGCGCTGGGATTTCAAGTAGTGGGGCTGAGGTCAGTTGCAATCTGATATTTCTTTCTTTTTTTTTTTTTTTTTTTGTTGGTGGGATGGAGAATGTTAGAGATCTACTCCAGCTGGGGATGCAAAGGTCAGGGCTTTGTTTGTTCCATCATATGTGACATCGTGTACTCCCAGCCGCCCAGCAGAGGCCAACATAGACAATTAGGAGACAGATAACAAAAGCCGAATGGCGTGCATCCCTTTGTTATGTTGAGCGCTGATGTTTTGCTGCGCATAATTATTTTATCAGTTGCTAGACTGTGCAAAGAACCTCATTAATTTCCGTGCACTTGCCATAATGTTGTTGCAGACACAAACAGAACAAGGGCCTTCGTCGTTTTACCTCCCTTGGATATGCACATTAACTCGGACCTTTTCATATTCAACCAACAACATAATCAAGCCGACTCCCTGCAACTTAACAAATCACATGCACGTGCGTCTTATCAAAGTCAAAGTGTCATGTCAACATATGCTTAAAAGTTGGAATCCCTGCCCTGGGTGCTGCGCAGCTGTCACTTGGCTTGGACTTTTTTTTTTTCCCATGACAGCGCTGCTCGCATCAGTAGTCGGTGTTGAAATGTAACCGCTTTGTATCCTCAGGCAGTGACCGGTGTTTCCATTTACTTATTTGAGTTTACTTTACGCTTCAAAAAAGCCGGAGGCATACTGGTACCTCGTAGGGTGAAAAACACACGCTTTACAGACACGCCTGGATCATATTGACTGTATAAAGCTCTTGTTAACCACAACAGTCATTTTCCCATAGCTCGGACAAATGCCAAAAGATAGAAATGATGTCACGTTATTGATGTTCAGACTTGATTATTGATCAGGTATTGATGGACAACATGTTGTCTCTCCTCCTTTCGGGATGTCGCCCGAGGATGCTAACCTAATGTGGTACATGTACAGTGGCGTTGCTAATGGTTTGTGTCATGTTAAACAAATGTCTTCCCCATCCACGGCCATGATGTTCACGAGTTTCTATCTATTGTGTCTTTGCTTCTTCAAAACTTCCTTATACGTAGACTCTGGAGCTGCAACTACGGGGGTAAATCCATCATCCTGTTCTCCCGCACAATACTTCCAGGCTCCTGCCTAAGCAGCTAATTCACCGCCACACTTTCTAAGCCGCTCAAGCAGGTCTTTCGCCACCAGCCTACGAGGGTAGGTGTAGTTCCACGTCCACAGAGATAGTGGCTGTGCTCTCTACGTGACAGTGTTTTCCCTTTGTGTGGTGTGTGTATGTGTAGTGTGTTAAGGGTAGACTTACTACAAGAGGCTTAATTGAAGTACAGCAGTAGGCACATAGCGCCTGAACCACCACAGCACTGCACCCTGTCTGTTTCTATTCACAGCCCACTCACTCTGTGCTCTTTGCACATACAAACGAGATGAGAAAATATGACTTACAGAACATGAACACCACGCAAATAACATGTGACATTACACATGGGTCTGGCAAGACCTGAATAAAGTTGCTTCCCCGTTGATCTTCTACATATGTTAAGAAGGTAACAGTTTTTTTCACCCCCCCGCCCACTGACAAATGTCCAAATTGAAGATGCAGTGTGAAGTCTGTATCACACAGACACTTTTTTATGAGATCTACCATTGTACTCATTAAAAGCACTTATGGATTATGTTTAATAAATTGTCCCCAATTTATTGTCCCCACTATGACCCCCGCCTGTGGAAGAGTCTGCCGGACTTAGGACTGCAGAGACGGTCCATGCTGCTAAAAGGAGATTAAAAACTCACCTTTTTAATCAGGCTTTTACCTAAATGTTTAACTTTTTAACTGCTTATGTTCTTAGAATTGTTATTTTATTTGTATTTATTATTATTATTATTATTATTAGTAGTAGTAGTAGTAGTAGTAGTAGTAGTAGTAGTATTGTTATTATTTTATCTTAATATGTTCCCAGTTTTTATTTCATCATTATTACTAATTTAGATCATTTATTCATTTTTAATTTATTATTCATTTTAATGTATTTTTAGTCTCTTAGATGTTCACCTTTTACCCTCAGCGTTTTCCCAGGGGGGTCCTCCACACTGGGGGCTGTGTCTGCTCTACTGCTGAGGGTCCCTTTGGCCCGGCTGCTTGGGGGGCTCCCCACCTTGGTGTAGTGGCTCCCCAATGTCTGCTAGGGTCGGGGGGTTCTGGGGGCAGGTTCCTCCGGCGGTCATGGTATGACACTCATATGGAGGCCTTTCCCACACCACCAGGTGAGGGTGTGTGTGTGTGTGTGTGTATGTGTGTGTGTGCATCTATGTGGGCTTATCTATGTATATATGGAGGGAGGGAGGGAATAAAGGATAGGTTTTCGTTAGTTTTTTATGATTTTAATGCTGTAAGGCACTTTGTGTTGCATTGTTATGTATGAAAAGTGCTATATAAATAAAGTTTGATTTGACATTCATGTGGACGTGGATAGATGTCTGGATTACCAGTGGTGATTGGTCGAATGCATTAAAGGCATGTTTGCTTCAACTTATGTGTCTTTCTTAGATATTTAAATGCACTACTGGGATTATGTTATTTATTTATTTATTGTTGTCACTTACAATTAACTTCGCCAAGTATAGTAACTTCTTTGACCTTTTTACTGTCTCCGCGACAGTAAAAAAAAAAAAAAAAAACTTTTTACAAAGGTAATATTTCCTCCAATAATGGACTGAGGTTAACATTTAGAATTTCTGAGAATTTCTATGAGTAAGTAATGATACGTATAAATGGTTAAGAGTAGTATGTTATTATATAGACAACTTGTGCTTGGATAGATAGATACTGTTGATTAATTGCACGGAGTCAACCATTTCATTTCTCTCAATATGTGAAAAACAATGACTCCCACGTATTGACACAGCCATGCATCTTTTTTTTGTATGTATTTATTCATATGGGAATGGAATTGTCCTAGTACCATCTGACCACAGCAATTATCTAAACACCATTTTGTAAAGGCTCTGTCACTGCATCCTGTGCCTGATTCATTTAAAGAACTGGCCAAACAACCCAGAGAGGTTTTCGCCTCCATTCCAGAATGGCAGCCGACACTGCCAGGGCCGTCTCCGGCACAGACTCTTCACAATCAGACTCTGGATCATGTGAGGATCTGCAAAATCTGGTCTTCTTTCTGGAAAAATACAACGGTAAATGATCTATCATTACATAAGACGTTTATTAAAGCTACCTTTAGTCTGGTGCTGATAAAAGGATCCCTCAAGTAACCTCTCCACTGTCGTGAACCTCTAATGATGCTACCCTTTCTTCTCCTGTTTGCCTTTAGCTGTATTGTCTGTTTCCCCTTTTGACAGTTTTCTTTGAAATTCTGCCAAAGCCAGCTGAACCCGAAGCGCCTGCCCTTCACACCGCACTCCTTCCGCCGACTGCTCCCTTGAATCTCATGACCTTTTGTTAGCGCTGGATCTATTGCTTATGTATGTGCTCGGCAACGGTTGCTCAAAGTGACTGACACTATAAGAGTCGTATGGAGTTTAAATGGATTACAGTCGTCTATCTTCTGGCTGTTTTTGAGCGGTTTGCTTTTAGAAATAACATCTTCTCACACGAACATAAAACAGCTTCAACAGACCCACACCAGTGAATAGATCATTCAAGACTCACCAGAGCCAACATCCAAGACAACCAGACATATTGAAGGTCCCTGTCAGAAATCCTACACCATATTTTTTTTTTCTTCCCTTTTCTTTAATTAAGCTAAATTCCACACCGACGGTGTCTTCTGAGAACTCCTCAATGTGTTGCTTCCTCTCACTTATCACTCACTGAAGTGTAAGATTATTTGGCAAACCATAAGTACACCTCCCCCACGAACAGCATCTGTTGTTACATTTCCCACAGTCACACTGTTTGGCCTCAACAGACAGACATCCAGAAAGGGAAAATATTCATTCAAACTATATGATTTTGACTCATTTAAAGAAAGTAATACATCAAGTAATGATTTACCCCCCCCTCTCTCTCTCTCTTTTGAAAAGGAGCTGAATGCGAGTAAATGTCACTGTCAAGCTCAGACATATGAACAAATGAAATAACTACTTATTTTTAATTCCTCCTACTAATGTACTTTGCAATTCTGGAGACAAACAGCCCACTGTGTCTGCATAAACTATGATATTCAAAAAAACAAAACAAAACAAAACACCAAAACAAGCTCGGGGCAATTTCTACTGTTTAACAGTCACAGATCAAAACACTGAAGGTATCAAAACAAAGCTGTTACGCAAAAAGATGAAGGTTTGTTTGACTAATCTTAAATGGAAGCTGCATTATCCAGGGGTGTTGTGTCAATGTTGAATCAAATGAATATGGACATGGATTCATTCTATATATATGAATATACAACACATGGACTCACTCTATATACATATATACACACATGGACTCACTCTATATACATATATACACCACATG
>JAPTHA010000016.1:7058283-7069113 GCA_029814585.1 Gymnapogon annona | reverse complement strand
CACTTTTAACAATATTCTGCCTGTTATTAAATATGATCTGTCATTTATAATGTACAGTACATGTGTAAATGTTAAACAGATGCATAATATTGTTAAAACTACACTTGTGTTTTCAGGTTGTTTGTATTTAGTCACGCTGCTTTAAAGGACAGTTTTTAGATGTGAACATATAGAATTTGACTTATTTCACTCAAAAAACAGAGAAAACTTGGAGTTGAAATTATTTATATATTATTATGGTAGTAATTTACTGGTTCGGCACCACTTCAGATCAAATACACCTGAATGTGGCCCCTGAGTGAAATGACTTTGACACCCCTGCTTTAAGCCAACTCATTTTCATTCTTCAGATGATTTTTTTTTTTTTCGCAAACAGGCGAATGGGGCAGCCCTCAAGGACCGCCCCAACTCATTGAGTAAAAATTAAACATATTTCTCATTCTGCTCATAAACTCAAACCTCAGCTGGAGAGATTAAATTTCATTCTAAATTAATGACTCCGCACGTAGGAAGGTAATTAATCATTTGTTGGGTCCTTTCTTTCGCTCTTTTGGCCCAACTGTTAAACCCCTGCACAAAAAAACATCTTGACATTTTTGTAATTACACCTTTTCTCCCCAGTGCACAGCGACTCAGCAGCTGTTGACAAACTGAGGGGTCACATTGCTTTGCCACAGCAAAAATAAATAAATAAATAAACATGTAATAAGGCTGTTCTTTAACCCATTTATTCCCAGTAGAGACCATGTTGATAAATTAAGCACTTGTGTTCTCCAAGCTATAAACTGTTTAATTAAATGGAAGTTATCGTGGGTCGGTAATTGGGGTAGTTTTAGAGCATCTATGAGGTCGAGCAACGATGACCGATTGTGAAATAATTAACTGCCCTTTTTGTTAATATTAGATCCAGTTCACAACATTTAATGGTAAAACATAAAACATATTATTTGAATGTTCAAATTATGCTACACAATATTCAAAGCAAAATTTGAGTCATTATTTGAACAACAGAATATTCTCTGTGACAGATTGTTGACCTCTCTATTTGTGTTCTGTGGAGTACCCTAGGGCTCCGTTTTGGGACCCATGTTATTTTCTCTTTATATATATATAATATATATTATAATAATATAATATATTATATACATATAAAACCAGACACTACATAGCATTTCACTGCTATGCAAATTATCGGAAGGTTTTTCTATCCGTGTTTGCTAACAAATGTGACACCTTTAAATTCCCTGACCAACTGCATTACTGACAATACATACAGCTGAAGTCAGCTATAGCAAAAAAACCTAAAACCTTGCAGTTGTCTTTGGCAGTAGTTTTAACTTTGACAAATGATTTTCATCAGTTAAGCCAAAGAAAAGCACTTTTGAACTCAGACCGACCTGGAAAGAACAATTCACACTCTTATCAGTTCAAGAATTGACCACTGTCCAGAGATGTCTTCACTGTAAATCAGGAAAACAAACAAATCAAAATTCTTCTTGCATGGTGTGTCACAGTTAATTTGTCTTTTAACTTGTCTGAGTTTTATTGCTCAAAGTCCTAAACCTCCTGAGACCCAGCCTTGCACTTTTGTCCTTTGTAGTGGACAAGGTTTTCACAGCTTTACATAAAAATAAAGATGCTGTCCACTGCAAAAGACATTCCTGAAAAAAAAAAAAAACATCAGTGATGTATCTCCTTTCTGCTGTTTCCAATCATGTCAATTATTTGAAACGAGAAACTGCCAAAACTTGACTTTCCTGGGTCTCAGGTACTTAAGGTACAGATGCTGCTTTTGTATCCGACTAATTACTGTTCCCTGAACCTTTGGCAGGAGGTATTTTTGTGACATGTTAAAATACTGCTTAAAAGACTCTTTTCCCCCACGGCAAGATCCAGGTGGTGGCAATGTGCTCAAGAAACTACACAGACCATAACATAACCACATGCTGCCATGACAACAAGACAAGGATAGACAAGGTGTTTTGTTTTTTTAAAGACTTAAACAGTCAGAGCAAAATGGCTTTTTTTTTCCCACTGAAACTGCAGCTTTTTAACATTGAGAATCAGCGCAGGATGTAACTGCAGGGCATAAGAACCAGTTGACACTGCTCAGTTCTTAGCATTGACACAGAAACCTTTTAAAATCATGCCTCCGCAATGCTGATTGGGTTTTTTTTTTTGCCTGCACTTACTCCCACCTGGGTCGCACAGTTCTGCAGACCAGACAGAGTCCTGAAGGCACAGAGTGGAATGCATAAACCAGCTATCAATGCCTCTTAATTGAATATCAATGCATGTGACCCCCATCAACAGTTCACATATACACACAGGCAATTACCTGACTAATTGTCAAAGTGAAAAAGGACCACGCCAAAGAAATCACATGTACCGAAACAGGACTGCTCATTCAACATGCAAAAGTATGCGTGCCGTAATTAATTTGCCATTAAGGCTGGATTGATGTCGCCTTCGTGACGCAGACAACCAGGCCATAATTGCCTGTGGTGTTACATTCACCGCTTTGCCTCATTACTGAAACAGATGCTAATTTAGCGCAACAGCTTCAGGTTGACAGGTGTGTGAAGTGGGTGTCGTTCCGCTGAGTCGGTCTACACGTGAAGTACGCTGAAGCAGGAAGTGAGACGAAGCATCGACATGAGGGGTGATATCATAATGTATTCTGGCATGTTTTGCGAGGGAAGGAATATTTTTCATTTTGTCTGTGCTTCTTTTAATGGTAATGAACGGCACAGGCAGTAATTGGTATGTGAGGACAAAGGGACGTAATAGCTTGAGAAAACAAACTGCTCACTGAATTATTAAGCCGGTTAATTAAATAATTTGCTGTAAGACTTTTTAGTTCTTCCTGTTTCTTGGATTCATTAGGATAATTGCAAGACTCCTCTATATTTTACACAAATCACTTCATGACTATTGAGCATATTGAGTATTTCAAAAGACTTTTATTCTTTTGGAGTTATTCATACAAAACGAAGAAAAGGCAGCTATTAATTAGCTATATTGGAATGAGACCCAGTTAAACAAACTACAAAGCCCTTTTTCTGTGCGTTGACTTTTGTTCTGTCGGTAAATGCAGAGATACTGGACGTGTGGAGACACGCTCTGTTCAGGCCGCTCCACTTCTGTCTCCTCACGTTGCTGTTCAACCCGGAAGATCTGCTCGTGGTTTCACAGTCCATTGTCCCTCCTCAAACCCTAGATCTTCTTTGAGCCACAGGTAGGTCCTCACATCTTCTTCCGTTTCTTGGGTCTCTGGTTGAACACGGGTGACGTCCCCATCAGGGAGTCCGGGGAATGTGACACGAAACTTCCGTCTGATGCGCCTCCTCCGGGAGAGGGGGCCATGGCTCCTCCAGACTCGCTCATAGTGGACATGGGCCCCCCCTCCTCGAACACATCTCCACCCAGGACGCTGTGGTGGTGGTGGGGGTGGTGGTGACCCGCTTGACCCTCATCACCATCGTGCGGCTCCATTTTTACCTGGGGCCACAGCGGGGAGTTGTTGGCGCCGCCTCCTCCTTGTTAGAGAGGGAAGATGATACATGAGGAGGAGTCTTCAGTACATCAGTTAGTCTGGATATAACATTCAAGTCCCATATTGATTTTGTTTATAGTATTTAATTTTATATGTTTGTCTTTTTAATCTTCCATTTGTTTTATTACATTTTCATTTCCTTGTCATCCTATTATTCATCCGTAAAGTGTTTTCAAATTCATTAACCTATAAAAGTTCTAGCAATATTTTTCAGATATTCTGAAGGAAAGGAATAATACACAAAAAAACATGACTTAATACATAAATTAAACCACCAGGAAAATAAAGGTTTTGTAAAATAATTTCCTTGATTGGAAATATTGCCACAATTTCTTCATAAACTTTTTTTTAGAAACAGAATATTCTTTGCAGTGGACTGCATTTTGGCATTCCTGGCTCTGAAAAGGATGTACAGTATAAATATCACAAGTACATGTTCTAATTATACATATGTGTGTGTGTGTATATATATATATATATATATATATATATATATATACACACACATACACACACAAATGTATTTGTCACTTATAGATTGTGTTCATAGCTTGTACTTAAGTGTATTTTTAAAATTTAAATATATATATTTTATATGTATGAGAATTCAATATATGCACATATATCATATTACATTTGCATACAGGAAACCTACAGAGCTAGGTACAAAATGATAAAACCTGTTTTCTACAGTCATTTATTTCAGTCTACATGCAGCGCCTTCACCTGTTCCATACATGTTCCATACATGTTCCATACATGTTCCCCCAGAGCTTCAAGTCAAGAGTTCATATAAACTTCAGTCCCATATACGCCGGATTTCACATCAGGTCTACATTTGATGTGGAATGCTGTTCTTACCTGAGGTATGAGGAGAATGGTCACCGTCCAGACCTGCTGCCAGCCTTTCACCGTGGGCCCCAAGCACCCCCATGGGCAGAGCCTGGTCCCCAGAGGCCAGATCAGCCTCCGGCTCCTCACTAACGGGGAATGAAATGTCACTCATAGGCTCCTCCTTGATCCTGGGGGGTTTGGAATCCTCCAGAGTTTTCTCTGGGTTCACCAGCCGCTCGTATTCCTCCGACAGATCTTTGCTCACCTGGAAGAAGACAACCTTGAATAACTGCAGGTCACATGCAGACTGTGAACAACTCTGCACACTTCTTCCCATTGTGTTTATCGCCTGTGTCTCTTCAGATGCAGGGAAAGAGAACAGCACATTTTGGAAGGACAGAATGAACTGATTTTTCAGTAAATTAATCCTGTTAAAGCCCTATGCATATAACAAACTTTATTTTTTTTTCGACAGCTTCTTCCCTGCTGCAGTCAGCCTGTTGGCCAGTACTACATAAGTACTACATTAGAGGGTTAGATGCAATACGCTATGTGTGTATATGGGTGTATGTTGATGTGTGTGTACCATTTACCTCCACTTTGGTGCAGTGTATGTTTAACTTTACAGTTTAATTTTATTTCATTTATTTATGTATTTATTTATTACATTTGCCTCCTGGGTTTTAAACAGGTTTTATGTTGTTTTTATAGATGATTATTGTTGATCGGATCTGACCCTAGGAGCGACCTCACAAACATTCCTATGTGTTTCAGCACAAATGGCAATAAATTTATCTTGAAACTGGATTCAGTAACTGGCATTTTCCTCTACTTGGGGCCATGACAAGGCATTTTATATTTTTTCACCTCCACCCAAAAAACAGAAGCACCTCTGGAGCTTTTACACCTCCGACAGCAGTAAGTATTTTATGATTAAAAACATATCCAGACATCAGGTCAATAGAAGGAGAACATCTACTGTAGTATTGACATCCAGTCTACTCTGGAAAATAACCTCAGATACAGTGATAAAAGCGTTTTAATACAAAAGCTGCCGTTAACGGGCAAGACAGCAGTGTCCTCTTTCATCTGCGTGCTAGCAGTGAGGTCAACAGAGGTAAATATTTATGGGTGGTTATAAATCACACTGTGATATGATTTTCTGTCTATAACTCAAGTGTCACTATTAATGAATTATTTTGTCTGCCAGAAACATAGCGGCAGGTTAGAGAAGCAGAGCAGGCTAATGAGGAAACAGACGATGCTTCAGGGTTTTAGGTGAGCTCCTAATTATGAATTATAGCCTCATTTGTGAGTTATACTAAGAAGCATTGGCAGTGATGTTCAGCAATCACAAGAGGTGAAAGGATTTAAAGATTTAGTGCAGTTTTGGGCAAAAAAAGATGCAGCATCTTTATCAGTCCTAAAACCTAAATCCAAGTTCAACTTTATGTTCATGTTGAGACCTCACACTGTCACTAAAGACACAGAATCTCCCTGACTCCCACTATAAAACTGAAAAATCTGTGTAAAGCAGTAATAAATAAGTCCTCTGGTTGTTCTATAATGACTCCAAAACCTGGGGTATAAAACTAGCACTTTTCTCTGCTTTGAAACACAGCAGCCCGTGACCTGAAGGTGCTGAAAGCACAGCCAGTTACAGGAAAGGTGTGATCTCTTGGACGAATAAATACCAAGGCAGTCGAAAAGAAATGGAATTGTACAGCTACGCTGTAGATGCTGGAGCCGCCTGAGCAGGAGAACACTAATCTTACCAAGACTTAACTGCATTCCTCTGACCGGCTAGCATAACATAGCTAAAACTAAGTAGGAAAATATTAATGATTAATAAGTAATAATGTTACACTGTTCAGGGAGGAGTCATGTTAAATACGGCTCCAGTGTGTAATCAAACCATGATTCCTGAATACAAAAAAAAAACTATGAAAAATGTCTGTTTTTAGTTATTACGTTTTAACATATATAATGTGTGATGGCACAATTCATATTTCCTTTAGCCATAGCTTAAATCAGTATTCTGACCTGGAGCATGTAGCTGTGATAGTCCTTGATCCGCACTTGCCAAAAGCGCTGCAGGGCCAGAACGCTGCCGATGCCTACTTCATGGAACACTTGTTCAACTACATCTGGGAATGCGCTGGCTCCCAGCCGTGCCTCCCTGTCCACTGCTATCCGCAGTAGACGGGTGATCCGCAGGTAATGCTCATGGACCAGATCAGTAAGAGTCTCCAGTACGCTTTCCTGGGCTGATTCAAAGCCAGCGTGGGCCAGGACCGTGGCCACTGATTGATAGAGGAGCTGTCTGCAAGAGGGCCAACTCAGTTCTGTAACAGGCTCACCTTTACCCCTTTTGATCGGATGATGAGAGAAGAGCAAAGAAGATAAATGATGAAGGCGACAGAATCAACTGTACATTATTGAAAAAAATTTGGTAGGCAAGATGCAGTAAAAGACTACACACACACACACACACACACACACACAGAGATAATGAGAGTAACTCACTTATAGAAATCACTTTCAGGGTCACTGTGTCGGAGTTGGAAGGGTTGACGAGGTGCTTTGCTGTCTATTGGCAGAAGATCATCTGGCATAACAGGAGGGGTAGGAGGACGCAGTGGCAGGGTGGCATCCGAGTCCTCCAACCTGCTGCCACCTTCAGAGGAAGCAGAACTTTGACCCTGAGCCTGGGCAGCAGCCAACAGCGCCCGAAGGCGGCGGGCATGCTGACACAGCTGCACTGTGTGAATAGTGAGGCTGCAGGGCTCAGAGGGGATGTCCAGCATTGTGGTGGGTCGGGGACGCTGTGCTGACGGCTGGTGCAGGGGAGGATCCTGCATCTCCACAGAGCGGAATTCACGCTGTAACAAGTCAAAGGAACTGCGACTGGGAGGAGCTCCTGCTGGCCCAGGGATCTCACCCCAGTAACGCATCATGATGAAAGGTCAAATACACACTGGATGGAAATTCTTATCAAATCTAAAGGGAAAAAAAGTGGAAGAGTAAGTATGCTTAAAAAGGGGAGAATAAAAACATCAGAATAACAGAGATTTAGATTTGATAAATTCTATTATTCACTGTTTAGTTTTATTTTCCAGCTTCTGATAAAAGCTTTTCAGCTGACAGAGTGGAAGTTGTGCTCCAGTTACCATGGTAATATTGCCCTAGGCTGTGATGGGACGGTACACATCATAATACAAAACCGCCCAGAATCATTTGGTCGCCACAGCGAATCACTTTGCTCCATCTAACCCTGTCTTCTGAATCCTCTGTATGAATCAGAAAGACGCTTTGTGTTCTTTCATTTGGGAGAAATGAAAGAACAAATGCAGTCAGGAAAGAGAGATTGGGCCTATATTTATTTTTGATGGCTGCTACAGAATATTTGCATGGAAGTATTATTAGGATTTAGGATTTTATATAAATATATTTGTATGTATGTGACTTTATTTAGGCGTATATTTATTTTGTTTGACATATTTTATATTGTACATTTCACTGTACTTCGTACAATGTATAACTGCATGTGACAAATAAAGCTCATCTTATCTTATTTTATCTCATCTTATCTTGTATGCAGTAATAATGTATACATGTGTAAAGATTTACAGTCAACTAATAATTTACATAATTAAAGGTGAGTTGGGTACATGACACTAAATATAATAATAGATAGACAGATAGTATCCCATTTGATGTACAATTATATAGTAGAAATGCTATTTATTGTACTTTCAGTATTAAAGAGATAGTTAACCTATTTTAAGCTTTGAATGTCAACAAGTAAGGACTATGTTAAGTTTCCAAATAACAATATAGCCAGCATTATAAGACGTCTAACTATACTTTGGTCCTAACAAACATAAACAACGCAGTCGTGGAGGACCTGCCACCGAGCCACAAACGACTTAGCTGATACTTGTAGGCATGTGTGATTGAATGATAAAAAAAAAAAACTAAAGCTGAAAAATTAACTCACGTTAAGTGGACGACAGTTGAATGATCGGTTGTTATCTGGAACCAGTGAACCTTGTATTTTTGAGGGAACACTGGCACCGTAATTGACGTTTCCTGTCCTTCTTGCATATAAGTCCGATGAAAAAACGAACAAAAATATCAGTTCCTGAACCGACCAATTAATAATATATAGACCGTTAAAATTATTGGTCCAGTCAATATTCAATGCATTTGTATTTACAACTATTTTAACGAGGTCGTTTTTAAATTGGTGTGAGTATTATTTTTTAGCTGTTTTATGAGTTTTAAGTTGTTGTGCGACTCGGCCAAAATTTAGTGCCGTACCAAATAATCATGGCCGCCTCCCCGCCGTCGGTTCTATGTGTGGAAAACACACGGGAAGAAATTTCCTCTGCGATGGAAACGACTGACAGTTCGGCTACGGAGAATGGTGGGACGGCCGAAAATGAAGACGTTTCTAAAGCCGAAATGGACACTGAAGACCCGTTTAAAAAACCGGCTCTTTTCGCAGCGCCTTCCCTCGCTAGCAAGCGCGCTAACGTCAGTGCTCCGTCCAAAGCCACGGCATCTGAGACAAGAGCTGACACAGAGAATCAGACGGCTGAAGTTTCACAAATGACATCCCAGGCTCCTCTTGTGTCTGCGAATGAGAGAAGCACTTCAGAAAAATTAACAGACTCGGACCAAACAGACCAAAAAGACAACGCTCCTGAAAAAGCAAAGCCAGAAGCTAAACCAAAGGTGCTTCCTGCGAAAAAGCCCCCCCCGTCTGATAAATTCCCCCCGCTCCCATACACAGAGCCCCCCTGGGGTGGCACGGCTCCGGATATCCCATATTCTCTTGAGATCCTCAAGAACGGCACTATTGTGGATAAAGTACCCCTGACGGACCGGGGCTTTTTCGTTGTTGGACGTTTACCTGTGTGTGACGTGTCTCTGGAGCATCCCTCCATCTCCAGGTACCACGCCATCATCCAGTACCGCGGACACGCGGGGGAGGACGGCTCTGTCGGGGAGGAGAAAGGGTTTTACATTCACGATCTGGGCAGCACACATGGCACCGTGGTGAACAAGAATAAGATTCCCCCGAAGACCTATATCAGGCTGAAAGTGGGACATGTCCTAAAGTTTGGTGGGAGCACGAGGCTTTTCATCCTGCAGGTTGGTTATGCTGTAGAACTCGTGGAATAGATCAGCTGCTTGTGTTTTGAGTGCTAAGTTAATAGTAATAACTCTCCATTTGTACATTTACCCAAACGTATTACATCAATGAAATATGTGTATTTTAAGAATAAATGTAACTTCTTAATCATGAAAAGTATGAGAATGGTTAACTTCCTCTGAGTTTGGACGTTGAGTGTCTTCATCGTCCCTTGGCTTCTACAGGGTCCAGAATTTGATGAGGAAGAGGAGTCTGACCTAACGGTTACGGAGCTGAGGGAGCGTGCCCGCAAACAGAGAGCGGAGCTAGAGAAGAGGATGATGGGGGACGGCTCTGATGATGAGGATGAGAAGGAGGAAAGTGAGACGGCCCAGAGCAAACCATCCAGTGAAGATTCAGGCTGTTCGTGGGGAATGGGTGAGTGGTGGTTGTTCATCAGCTGCAACAGTTCACTTTCTCTTGAGCAAATACTGGAAGAGATGGTTTAATCCTGACACGGTCACTTTTCCCTCCTCTCCATGTCTCATCTGCAGCTGATGAAGTACTTCCAGAGGAGGACGAGAACGAGGAAAACCCTTTTTCTACAGAGTTCCATGAGGATCAGGAAGCAGCTTACCTGAAAGACCCTAAGAAGGCATTACAGGGCTTCTATGACAGAGAGGGTGAGAGTGGCTCTGCATGGAAATAAGCAAGTTATCGTCCTATATCTGCAGGTATTTTACACTGTCATTTGTTTTTTTTTATTAAAGGAGAGGAGCTGGAGTTTGAGTACGAGGATAAAAACCATGGCACATGGCTCTGCAGAATAAAGTACGGCGTGACAAAGATCCCAAAGTGTTTCTCCCATTTTAAGGATATGATGTAAAACCATTTTGGTGTTTCTTTCAGGCTGCCTGTGGATGATTCCTTGGGCCGGCAACTGGTTGCTGAGGTGACCCACACAGGGAAGAAAAAGGAGGCGGCCATACAATGCTGTCTGGAGGCATGTCGGATGCTGGAAGCCAGAGGGTTACTGCGCCAGGAGGCGGGTAGGAGCTCAGAGGGGACGTGTGACAGGGCTTTGTCTGAAGGTCTTATGGCATGTCCAAAAGACTGTTTCTTCTCTTACATGCAGTGTCCCGCAAACGCAAGAAGAAAAATTGGGAAGATGAGGACTACTATGACAGTGACGATGACACCTTCTTGGATCGAACTGGCACTGTGGAGAGGAAGAGACAGGACCGAATGAAAAAGGCCGGCAAGATTGAGGAGCGGCCGGAGACATATGAATCACTGGTAA
>JAPTHA010000016.1:7028681-7049004 GCA_029814585.1 Gymnapogon annona | reverse complement strand
GGCATGTTCAGAGAGATTCAGATTTCCTTTATTTTGTCATTGCACAGACCAATGGTCTGGCAACGAAATGTCATAAACGGTTGTACTACATCCATGTCTGTCCACGGAAATTGCTTTGTACGAGTTCACATGACTGGGCAGCAAATCTGATTTGATGGAACACCAAGGACGATTCTAAAATTGCAATGCTTCATGGATTAATGTCTCAAAGTCAAATAACAGCATTCAATAATGTAATTAAAAGTGTTCCTGTTCAACATCATAATGTCTGTATCTAAAAGGTGATCTTTCACCTTTTAGATACAGAACACAGACGTTCCATAATTTAATCCTTTTAGAATTCACAGGTGAATAGTTGAGCAAAAGGTTTTGTGCAGGAAATCCCAGTAAGTACAGTCCCAGTAAATTTGACTTTTCATCATCAGGTTGAATTCAGTAACATAATGTCTTGGCTCTACTGTCGCCAGTGTGAAGGGAGACAAAGGGCCTTTGCCTTTCTCTCTACACTCACTTTTCCTTCCACTTGCTCCATATCTGCACCATTTCCCTCACCTCAATCAATCTTCGCCCTCCACTCCGCCCATTCTTTACTGTGACTGAAACCAGACGCCATCACTCTTGCCTGCTCCAGCATGGGAAGCTCTCATCACAGCTCTCTCCTATTCACCTCCAACCCCTGGAGGGGCAGGCCTCAGCAGCAGCAGCAGCCAAAGCTGTGTTTTCCTACTGCTTCCACACGACCCCCTACCCCAACACCCACTTCTTAAACCACACACGCACATAAGCCCACATACCCTACCACTACCTCCAACCTCCTCAACCCCATAACAACTCCCATGCTTGAATGCTTGAGTCCAGCCTCAAAGCCAGGGCCCCGGGTCAGGATCCAGTGTCTCTCCTGGACCCTGGCCAGGAAACTGAGGGTTGACAGATAAAAGAATGGGAAAAGAAGGGGCGAGGTAGGGAACAGAAAGGCGAGTGTAAGAGAAAAAGAGAAGTGGAGTGGATCACAAAGGCCAAAGAGAGTCAGCGGGACGGAGTTGCACAAGCCTCCATCAATCCAACGTCTTGCTGCGCGATCTCTTCAAGAAAATCTCTGAACTGGAACGTGCCCAAAGCCTGCAGACGTCACTGACAGGGAAAACAACACTACCAACTACACCAGTGAGAACAGAGGATAATGAGCGATATCTCTATGTATCAGCGGAGCTAAACAGGCAGCAGCCGGCCAGGCTATAAATGGAAAATGACTTCATCCCTGGAAATACACCACAAGGGAACCGCACAACACTCCTCTTATTCCTCCTCCTCATCTCTCATCACTTGCTCTTCCCTTAACCACTCTGTAAAGATTAACCACAGTTTTTCCCTACATATTTGTACAGCTTGTGTAGACCTATAGAGTGGACTAAATGTTGTTACAGTTGGTGTATGTGTGTGTACATAAACAAGTGTGTGATATGGTTTCAGCGACACTATCCCACACAACGTGATAATAACGTCACTTTTCTCACCACACTGTGCATCCTTCTGGAGTATACTGCTCAGTGCCAAGATGCCCTGGCTTGTTCCACTCCACTCTCTAGCATGCTTCCCTTACCCACTACAAATAAAACCAAACCATCCCCATACATAGTTGTGGGCCTGAGTTGGTGAATGATGATTGGTTATGTTTGTTTGGGTACCACTTTACCGAACGAGACACGATCAGACGAGACACAATCTTGTGAAAACACACCCGAGTTTCCAAAGCCATTGAGGCTGGTAAATGTACCCTTCTAGGACCACTAATGGGACAAGGGGAAAGCAGGGCTGATAATGGCACACAGAGTAAGATTAAGGGATCAAACATGACCGACCTGGGGTAGAAATAACACATTATCTTCAACCTTCTCTGGCTTAAGCATCACTATAACAGTTTGGTAAAAGAGTCTGACCAAGCTATCAGATTTTCTAAGGCATGTCTGCGTTGCTAGCAGAGCAAAGGAACAAAAGCTGTGGCCAGATGCTGTCCCAGTGTGCATTTGGATGGACATCAAGGTACTGGTGACGACACAGGCGAGGCTGATGGTGGGGGCTGAACAAACTTGCAACCTTATCACTGCTGTTAATGGACACCCTGATCAGGGCTGCCAGTTATACATCTGCATAAAGGGATCGGCTGTGTGTACATTAAATTAATACCGCTAGGAGGAGGGATGCAGTATTTTCAGGATTTTCCATGGGAAAACAACTCACCCGAATCTTTATAGTCCGTGTTTTCCCTCCACAGTTCTTCTTCAACAGCATTTTCTGTGGAGAACAAAAACACGCAGTGACAGCTATGGACAGGCATACACTTTTGGATGAGAAAACTTCTGTAGCAGCTTCTGCCATTGCTGATGCCAATCCTTAAACTCTGTGGAAAAAAAAAGTCACATGCTTGTTTAAACACTCGCTCTTTGTCTTTGTGCAGTCAATAGACCCAACGAAATAACTGAACGAATGGGAGCATCTAATATTGGACCGGCAATGGCGTCGCTCATTATTATTTTTGTTTTTAATTAAAAGAGTAAAAGATGGGAGGTGACAGAACTGGCATTAGCAGCCAATTAACACTGAGTCACTATGGCCGAGGGAGTGAGGCAGATCCAGCTGTCTCACTAATCTAAACAGCCAGTCAATGAAGCTTATGCAATATCCTGTCTCCCACTCCCCTCCATATCCACGCAGCTTCACTATTCTCAAAAAAAAAAAAAAAACAGTGGGGGTGGAGGGACCACACAATCATCGAATTGTCTCGGCTTGGGCGGCTGGCTTCTAAGGGGGAAGGGAGCACAGGAAAGAATGGAAACACAAGACTCCTGCTGTTGTGATGCAGGAGAGAGTTGGTGCACACTTGCCTTCTCGTTCACCTCCAACCCTTATCTGCGTTATCAATCGCACTACAGTCACGCTTTCGTGTGTGACTGACTCAGATTTGGGCAGTTACCAAACATGTGATTACTCATTACGACCCATGAAGGCAGATGAATATCATCTGTGCAAATATTTTAAGAGGCTGTTATGAACTAAATTATTCAATATATACACTACACTGGTTGTGGTAAGTTCTGAGGAGTTTGTCCTTTTTTCTTGTTTTAACCTATTCTTTGTGACTTCGTCTACCTGCAGCACGGACACCATCCTCCCACTAGAGCTACAGATACACACTAGTGATGTCCAACAGGTCATGACTTGCCACCCACTGAACTGTTTAGTTCTGTGCAGTTTTCCCATGAGCACAGGAACTAAATATGGTAAAGATTTTTTGAGTGCGTCACATCTTTGAGTCTACAGAAAATGAAGGTTACGTCATTTGACCTATCTTTTGGTTTAATATTTGTAGCCACAGATGTTAAAACGAACCACAGAAACATAAACACGTATGTTTATTATGACAGGTTAGATGTTTCTGAACAAAGTAATTTTATGATTACAATGAAATAAAAGTAAACTGACAACTAAACTGAGGAAATTATATTATGCTTGGAAAGTCCTGTCAACTCTGTGGGTTATTGAGAATACTGCTGCTACCCACTGAACTGTTTTTTTTTCCTCCAAATTCTTCATTGCATCATTTGCTTTGAGGTTCAGCATTATTTCCCAAATGCCCAGCGAAGCAGACATCTGCCACACAAACTGTTGTTCTTCAATGATTATCAAGCTAACAAACAATGACACCGCCACATCTGAGCAATTGGACATGGATTAGCATGCATGAGGGATTACCGGAGACTTAAAGAAAACAACCCACTGACCCTTTAACCCTTCCTTTAAGGAAATTATGAGAAAACTAAACTTATGCCTGAGGCTGTGGCTCATGCTGGGCACACTTGAGAAGTTTAAAAAGAAAACTCGGCCACGTTCTGTTGTCTGAGCCAGAGCGGAGACTTTCAAAAGGAGGCTGTGAAATAATAACTGAGGAGGCTGTGTCCCAGTTGAGACAGGATTGACTGGACTGGACTGGAAGATTTCTAGTTAAAGGGTTAATGGGAGACTGGAGCTGTGTCTGCGAGCTACCTCTGTAGGCCCCCTATTGTATTCCCTGCACCACCTCCCATTCCACTTGACTGAGTGTGACTGTGCACACACACTCACACACATACGGATACACACACTGATATAGCAGCAAACTCACAGTAGACAGGAGGATCTACACACACTGACACAAAAAGACAAGCAGGATGATAGACACGTACCACACACCCACACCCACACACACACACACCTCTTCCTCTTTTTTCTTCTCAGCCCTCTTATTGCTGCCCGCTGTCTCTCATCATCTGTTCTTTCCCTCTCAAAACCCCATGGACATATGGACCCCTGAAACCTGCAGTTTCTGTCCCTGCAAGCACACACTCTCAGATGCACCCATACACACACCCTTTACCAATACGGTGTGGGCCAACAAGTCTATTGGATTTTTAATGATTAGTGGACCAACTTCTCCATGGCTCATTAGTGGCTGTCATTTTTCTGTTGTTTATTTAATCCTCTCCTTCTGCCTCCACCCCTTTATCATTTCCCCTCGCTCACCAGCCTTTGTGAGAAACGAGGGCGGACATCTGCCGTCCGTGCCTCCCTCTCCTTCATCCCTCTCCAGCCAGACCACCGTAGTGGCGCGCGACCGGCTATGGAAAGGGAGGACTTTGTTTGCTTGTGCGAGCGTGCACATTTGTGTAGCCATGTGTGTGTGTGGTGGGTAGCTGGGTAGACTGCTGGGACATCATTGTATTTTTGGACCAAATCCTCAGTCCAACATAACTGTTTGCCTTTTTCCAATGGGTAGCATAAGGCTCATCTGCTGTTTGTGGTTTTAACGTTCTCAAGTCACAAAACAGTGGCCGACTTAATGTATACACTAATAAATGTATCGAAACAGCAAAATATTTACTTCAGATTATTAAGAAATTAATTATAAGACATAAAGTAGTCTCTGTGAACACTATCACAGAGTTTCTGAACATTCAAGCAGGTTCAGTTTAACACAAGCATTAATGTTGAGGCTCAGTTCCTGGGGATTCAATTCCAATTCAAGAATTTTCTTGCTAAAAGTGTGTTGTTATTTTCAGTGGGCTGTGTAACTTTCACTTACCCTTATGAAGACCGAATGCAGCAAAAATATTCAAGAGAAATCATTGTACCTAGTTACTGATAGAAATTGGTGCTTTTTGATGAATAGATATCCGGAGCAGAATGTAGTTTTTGTGGTTGGTTTCATTTGTATTTTACTTACAGTGAGGTCAGAAAAATTCCCCTCAAACAAATTAAAGGGAAACTGAAATTTCCTTTGACCTCATAATTTAATACAATATCAAGACCTGTCAAGACCACAAAAACACTTTTAGCCCTATACCGATTAATGGACGCGGTCATTTTCAAGATTAAGGTTAATGACCCTGATAACACCGTTTTTAAATAAACTGATCTTGGAGTGAAAGGTGTGAAACTTTAGTTTATCATATTTCATTTCAATCTCTAACCGAAACAAGAATTTGATCTTCTGTGCAGACAAATGCTGATAAGAACGAGGAGATGTATGTTCTTATAGTTGTTATGCTGAAGTGGCTGACATAATTTTACTGTCAACTATGAGTCATCAAAATAACACTGACCTACCAAACTAAATATGAGCAGTGGCGACAACGCGTCCAATAATTGTGGTTCATCATGCATCACTGACTCTGTGATCTTAAGACACTCCTCACACCTCTAGCTGGAATAGGTGAGGAACTAACCTGTTGCATTTTCTCCAGATCCAGACTGGGCCTCCCAGGCTCCCCTCCGTAGCTGTGCCGATACTTCCGGTAAGGTGCTGATTGGTCAAAGTGGGTAAGAATGATTGGCCGTGTCACTGGCTGCACCACCTGGAGCTGAAAGCGCATGGACGGCGGCTTGAGACTTCGTGGTGGGCTGGAACTGAAAAGAACAGGACTGGGGGAGGCAGCCAGGCAAGCGCCCGGCTCAACTAAAGGCCGGCTAGATGCAGCCGGTGACCCGCAGCCACAGAGGTCCCGCACTTCCTCGTCACTGGAGGCACTGCTGTGGTGATCACCATGGCGCTGAGGAAATGAAGACACCCACTTCCTGTTGTCACCACAGCTGATTCTCTCAAGCTCTTCCTCTGAAGAGTGGCGATCCAGATTGGCATCTAAAAGGAGGCGAAGGCGTCGTAACCGTGCCGGAGACAGGGGGCCTTGATTGTGCTGCTGGCTGGTGGCCAAGGGGGTGAGGGCACAATTTCTCCGTCTTTCTATAGAGGAGACAATATACAGGAGGAGTCAAAGGTGAAAGCGGGTTATAAAAGGCTGCGAATGCTCCTGTATATGAAGGCATCACTTGTTGAATTCAAAGCATTACATAAAGACCATGTAATGTATATAAAGTATGTCATATATATATATATATATACTATACTGTACATACATGTAATTAATATGTTTGACAAGGGGCACATACCTCTGTCAATCTGTGCAAGCTCCTGGTTCTCTCCTTCTGAGTCATCACTCTCCCCTCCCTCTCCAGTGCCATGATAAGAAATCTGGAGAAGGATAGAGCTCACACTGTAGGTCACATATGCCATATGGTAACACCAACATGTAAACGATTATGTAAGGATTAGCACAGAGAGCTCCACTCCTACTGGTGTTTTTTTTCAAATTTAACATTAGATGCCATTAAATTCTAACAATTTAATTTATTCTGAGTTGAGCAAAAGTGAAAGTTTAGCTTGCTCAGTGACCCACTTAGAAGTTTATTACATCATTTATCAAGAGTGTATAATAGGGATCTTAATGGAGTCCACAGTGAGGGCAGGTATTAACTTCATGTAGTAATTCATAACACAAAGACCTGCAGACAGTTGATTCATAATGAAATCATGATCTAAATTTGTGACAACCGTTACAGCAACATGACATATTGGACATGCTTTAAATCTCAAAATTGAGATTAAGATTTGAATACAGCGCTGCAAACCTTCCATTCCCACAATCTCCGTTTGTCACTAAAATCAATTCCTCATCTACAGCAGCAGCAACAATACAGATACCCTGCAGACTGCAACGCTAAGAGTTAAGTAATGCGCCTCACACTCAGTAATTACCACTCTGAGGCCTCACTGAGCAGCTGCCATCTGTGCTTGTGTGTATGCACACACACACACACACACACACACACACACACACTCACAAACATAGACTGTGTCCTCCCTTCTACTCTGTAATACACACACCTCCTCTTCTTTCTGAAGCTCTTCAAAAAAGGGGAAAGGGAGAAAGGAGCCAGGGCCTCTAAGCCCAATCACAGCAGACACTATTCAATTCATTTTAAGTGTGAATTCCTCTGTGTGATTCCACACACTGGTCAACAACACGTGCACAAATCAACAGGGTCACAGACAGCACACAACCACAAGATCAGTACAAGTTCATTCAGTTTTATATTTACTTGAATGGCGGGACATAGTCTCAACAAACAGCCCCAGAGGCCATGTGCAAAAGAGAAAATAACTTTGGTTCCCATAGCGTGGAGTCTCAAGTTTAGGCAGTGTCATTTCATGAACTCCAATAAGTAAGTTACACCGAGGAATAACTGTGGGAAGGAAATGTATTTTGGCAGGAGGCTAGGCTTCAGCTTCACAATGCACTACACACCAATGAAAAATAGTAGGGCAGCATCCATGAAACAGCTGAAGTCCTATTAAAGTCACTGCTGCAGGATGCAAAGAATGAAGAGATGCTGGTGGTGCATAAACTTTCTGTCTTCATTGCACTCCAAGGACAAATGAGTTCATTCCGAGGTGTTCAAATCTGCGTCTGTGCTCAGTGGGATCATCAGTCTGCCGATTTTCCCAGATACTCAAAACCACTTAAGCAACAGAGACAACAGCTTAAACATGTGTGCATTCTAGCTTTGGAAGTCTAGTGTTTCTCCACAGACTACTCACATACAGCCCAACATTAAGGATTAAGCCTTACTTCGCCTTAGGGGATGCCTCAAAGGTTGTTGTTGGTGGATTCGCAGAACAACACAAATGCAGAACACGTGTAGCTCACGTGTAGGACATGGCCTGATGTCTCGTCTAGCAGGCTTGTGAAGTGTTTCAGCTTTTGTCACAACACGCTGTAATTGCAAGCTTCGGATATCCACACTGACACATGCAGTAATGAAGCACGGCTCACAGCTTAGTAAACCTGAGGGTGTTCCACAGTCTCACACAAAGCAAGCCTGTCTGTTCAGTGACTCCCTTAGTTCAGCGACACACAGATGAACTATTATCACAACAACACTTACCACCACTGGAACAGTTCATGCGCTATGCGAAGACTCACTACTTATTTGAAAAAAGTCCACGTAAACAAGTCATAAGTCATCCAAATACAATCAGTGTGGGAGTGTCACACAGGGATCATAACATAGCACTCGTATTCAAAAGTGTTTTGCAGGTTTAGTTTAAGTAGCGGGGGTTTTCTACGGTTTAAATATACATGCAGAAGAAAAAAAAAAAACATTAAAACTTTGAGCTATCACTTTGGATTTATCCGACTTACATGATACTAGAATGTGAGGAATCTTTTAAGACTATTTTATTTGGCAACAGTTTGTGTGAAGAACACATAACTTTGCCTGTCAACAGCAGATGGCCGAGTTAGTGCTTTCTAACAGATAAAGTAGCTACAACAAACATTACACTTCATTGACTGATGTTCAATTTATAGTTAGATGAGTTAAAAGTGGATGATGAAATACAACTATAGGTTACTATTGTGACAAAAGCTCAAAAATATACAGCTCTGGAAAAAATTAAGAAACCCCTGCACTTTTTAGCCTGAAATTAGCATCTCTACATGAATGACAGCCATTCCATTCCAGCGTGTGTTGAATTTATTTGTTTTATAATGAATAGGATCTTGTTTTCTTCGCATTATTTGAGTTCTGAAAAATTTGCATTTTTTTTGTTATTTTGACCATTTGTCATTTTTGGAAAATAAAAGCTCTAAATGACAATATTTTTAATTGGAATTTGGGAGAAATGTTGTCAGTACTTTACAGGATGAAACAATGTCCATTTTACTCAAACACACACCTAGAAGTAATAAAATCAGAAAAACTGATCATTTTGCCTGTGGTCTCTTCATTTTTTCTGTATAAACTGTATAAACCATGCAACCTGAAAATATGTGGATGACTGCTGGGAAAATAGCATGCTTTATTTCATATATCTCTTCATTTGAAAGATTTGGTATGGACTGGTAGACGCTCAGATCAAACAGGAGTTCTAAGGATAATTACAGCCTGAACTTTCACCTCATCTGTTACTTCTGGAATAAAGAAAGCAGGTCAGGTTAAACTGAAAAACGTTAGGGTTAGGGTAAAAACATTCACACACATTACAATGCAAAATTGGAAAAAAAAAACATTTTGAATTAAAATTTTCCTAATTGCATCAAAACAAGAGTGAATGAACGAAACTGAAGTTTGGTTCAACTGAATCAAAGACCTTGTGCACTGGATGACAACTGATCAGGAAATCCCCAGCAACACCCACAATGCTACACTGCATCCTATTATTCTGCTGGACTTGTAATCACAACTTTTTTCATCACCTTATGTAAATGACACTGCGTAAAACCTATCAAACTCAGCAGGAAACTTTCAGTGGTCTTTTTGCAACTCTTGCACAACACTACGGCTAAGCCTGGATTGTACTACTATGACCTGAGTCCACGCACCTAAGCATCGATTGCACCTTTCTAAGTGTACTTTTTGGATGTGGTACAATACAAATTATGAAAGGACTAATATTTAGATAAGTATAAAAAAAACCTACAGCTGTGACATCACATACAGGTTTTCAAGTATTTAAGTTTTTACTACACCCGCATGCTTGATTTTTAAAACACAGAACATGCAAAAACAAAAATGACCAAGCAGGCTTTTATTGTCTGTATAATTTAGGGCACAGGATTTTCTGAAAGTGCGCGGCTTGATTGAACAGATGAGTATGAAAACAGAAGAAAGCAAAGTCATATTATGATAAGGAAACATTAACTGTTTCCTTACAAGTGAAAACTGTTTCCTTACAAGTGAAAATGTACATTTTATTGATCATTTTGAAATGTGTAATTGCCAAGCAAAGATATAAACTAGAAAAAAAGGTCTTGACTTCAAATTTGTATTCTTTACACAGCACCCCTCTGCTCATCGTAACTGAATCTAAAACATCACCGTAGACATATAAGCCCTTTAAATTTCAGACTTTTGTGATTACATTGCTGCAGACTCATGTTGCAATTATATTACCACAAATTGTACAAACCCATAAGGACCCTTTGACAAACAGGAATTGCATGAGAAGGATAAGACCTGCAACGTACACATGAAGTGCACAAATCACAACCCAATCCCACGTTCTACAGAGACCACCCACAGGTACACTCTTCAAAACACACACTGCACGTCTCATTAGCAGTGCATTGAGACTCAAGATAAACTGTGAAAACAAGTGAGAAAATACACTTAAACTTCACTGGGGTACTGCTGGTACTTTTCTAAATTTTCTGTTGTCTTAAAATGTTCTACTTCCTTCTTCATTGACACAAATGATAGAATGTGATGAGCATTTGGCCTAGCAGCAGCCATGAGAGTAACACTCTCCACAGTAGTTTGGAGGATGTACGCTGGAAGTGTTTACAAAGTGTCGCAGTCCTGAGGAAATCCACATCCAAATTCTAGAGGACACAATATCAGTGGCCTGAATCCTCGACATATGTAAATTAATTAATCATATAATGATGGCATATTACTTAGTCTCTCATTGAACTGAGAACACTTTTAATTTGCAACACAATTTATTTCTGTTCATTCCTACAAACCTGCCAAACTGATGATCGGTCACCACTCATGACTATTCAGAGAACCAACGCACACACACACGCGCGAGAGAGAGAGAGCAAAGTGAGACTGCATAATTAAAATCATAAAACTGCCTTTGTACACTCAAAGTTAGACAAAGAATTGTGTGTTTGTGTGTCAAGAAGAGTTGAATGAAATCCTTGTCAGTCCACTGCATCGCTGAGCAGCTTGCTAAGCTGGATCAATGACAATGTCACCGTGTACACACACCACCCAGTTCACACACATATCAGCTTTGCTCTGCCCTTCCTCGCTGACATGGACACTGTCACACTCCAGTCTCCCTCTTGTGAAAACACACAACACAGAGTTGGACATGGTTGGTTTCTTTTGCTCAAACGCCACCGGAACTTACAAGCAGTTTGCTGTAAGCAGCCATGATTAAAAAGTCCTACAAACGCATTGAAACAAATCCATGATTAACTTTAAGTGTTTTGTCATTAGTCCTAAAGTGATCACCCTGTCCTCGATCATCAGAGTGACCATTACAGTGCACTTCAAACAGTATTTGTGTTATACCATTTAGAAAAAGCACACTAAATAAGCCTCAACCTTCCCTTGTCAAGTTTTGGTAGAGACAATCAAAGCCAATATACAGAGGTAATGGAAACATGGTACTGTCAAAAGAGTGCTTATGAATCACACAGGCCCAACTTTACCTAAAAATTAATAACAGCAATTCTGCAAAAACCACTGCATACAAATGGCTGCACTTTTTACATGAGTATTTCTGCTAATTTAAGCCAAAGAATGTAATGAACACAGCATAATGAATTTAGACAAGCAATAGACAGAGGTTTTTATGAAGCAATAGAAGATCTATAAAATCCATAAACAATTTTCATCATGGAAAATGAAAGATTTTGCCTTTGCTACTACCAGGAACTAAAAGGCCAGAATGTATCTGCCTCAGCAACACTGATACGGGTCATTTTTTCCCTTGATATGGTTATGCTTTTATTGTGCTCAACATGGACTATTGTTTGAAAGGATCCAATTAGTTAAAACTCGTGCTTTTAAAGTTGTGAGCCTTTCAAAGAGCTATAGATACCACATCCTACTTCAACATTATAAACCATTACTATGGTATGCAAATATTGTACGGAGAAACAATCACATAATTTTTCAATGGGAATCCTCTGTAAAAAGCATGAGTATCTGTGTAGTGGGTGTAGCTTCGACAGAACTTGTGCTTAGAGCTAGGACGAGGCAACAGGCCTACTCACTAATTTTGCAATTCACTTTTCTCATCACACAAGCCACGTTTAGCAATAGGAGTCCTACCACTGAATAGAGCTGCAAACACAAACAAAAGTAGACAATGGGGATGGCACACTTTCCCCTGTATCCTCAGCCAGGCCTTTGAAGGGAAACACTTTGGCACAAAATGGCTGCCATGCGACTATACAGTTGGTTGATGCACAATAGTGTTGTAGATGGAGCAAGTTAGTGACCCATGAAGGATACAATTCACCCCTCTACTCACCAAAAAGAAGCATTATGTGAACTGAACAGACACTAACAATTGAGGGGCACTTACATGGAGTCTGTTGTAGAAAAGTGAGGGGGAAAGATGCAGATGTCTTAGACAGTTATAACCCTTAACAATAAGGCTTTTATTTAAATGTTTGTACCCCCCCCCCCTCCACCACCCAAGCTTTTGCATATAAAATGACACTGGTCCACATACACTAATATTACAACCAAGAGCGTGGACACAGTGATGGATATAATATTACATTCACACAAATGATCATCCCTTAATTACTTATTAGTGTGGACACAGACACACACACACACACACACACACAGTCAGCAGACAGCTGAACTGTAGTTTATGAGTCAATGAGTGTCCATCTGTGAGTGGGAGAGTTTGTTGACGTGCCACATGTTTGCTGATGTGTTTGTTCAACCAGGCGAATCTCAAGTTTCTTCCTTCTAAACATCTGGAAAAGTCCTGTAAGACACGCAGAGTAAAAATCCTTCTCTAACACGTAACTGAATGGTTGGGAGGAGTGTTTAAAATAGGAGAAAATACCTCTGAACAACATTGGCTTTGATATCAGAACACACACACAAACAGGGTTGGTAGTATCTGCTGCTGCTTTGGTGACAGTCTACTGTTTTGTTTCACTACATGTGTAATAAAGTCTTAATGAACTCAAGAGTTACACAAGGTTACAGGCTCGGGGTATAAGCTGCGTCGTCAACTGGCCAACAAATGAACAAGTCACAAGACAAAAGTAAAGCCACGCTGTTCACAAACAAGTCCATTACTTGTGGGCGATACGGCACCGTGTCATTGAAGCCAGTATCGGTCTGCTGACACACAGAACCCGCCGCTGTGGAAACAAGTCATAACATCATCAGCATCTACAATAACAAAGAAGACAACCAAAACTTACCTTGAGTTGAAAGGGGTGTATTTCATTTAGTGAGTGTCTTCTTAGTTTCTTCGTCAGAGTCTTTAGCATTTTTTTTTCCCTCTGTAGATATTTTTTTATGGCTTTAAACTCCCTTTGACGAGTTTAATGACCGTTAATGTAACTGTGACGACGACTAGCACTTCATTAGCTAACATGAACGACTTTGTGCACGAACACAAAAAATGACCATTTAAGAAAAGGGGTGGAAAAAAGGCACGCGAGACTATGACTTAGCCGCAAACTGTCAACCACAAAAAAATAGATATAACAACACGGTGAGCGGCTACGGACTTAGCTAGTGTCGTGGGGAGGGGGAATAAAAGGAAATATCAAAATAGGTTAAACTGCGTAGATGCGGGCTGTTTCCACACACTGTAACGAAGCAAACTTGGTATTTTTCGAGTTCATTAGTGTCTGCGTGAAGTCTTCTTTTCTTTCTTCACTCGCCCCGGGCCCGACTTATTCCTCAACGTCCAAAACAGAAAGACGTTGGGGGCAAAATTTAAAAAAAAAAAAAAGATAATAATAATAATATCAACTTGTTCGCATTCAGACACTCACACACATACACATACACACAAGCAAGACGCACACCAGCTACACGAACACACTGTGAGTGCTCGTCGAGCCTCAGCGTCCTGCTCTCTGATTGGCTGCGCTGTGCGATGATGTCATAGGTACTGCTAGAGGTGGAGGCATGAGAGTTAAAGCCACACTATCTACGCTTGTTTACTTCCTACTACACACCAAATACCCAGTTATTATTTAAAATAAAAAGATCAGGTGTGACATACGGCTGCATTTCAGTGACTTTTGTTCATATTGTCATAAGACAGCAGCAGTTGATGAGTATTAAAGAAATGGCAGTTAACTCTTAATCCCTTTTATACTGTATAATTCTTACAATTATACAGTCTATGCATTTAAATGTGGTGTTGCTGTACTACAGATCCTAAATTAAGAGGAATGTTTTTATTTAAAGGCAGAAAATATCAAATTGTTCTTTTTTCTGCTACTTTCTGCTAAGTTCTGGTCATTTTGCCAGCACGTAAAAGCACATTTCGTCGTTGTGTGTCATTTCTCTTCTGAGGGAAGTGAAATTAGAGTTAACATTAGGCATAATTGATATAGTCACTTTTGCCCACAGAGTTGAAAAAAATTTGGTTTTCTTACAAATTCCTCTTTTTATTGCTATTTATACGCATCCGTAATGACCTCAGGCCAGGTAATAACATATGAGTCTCAGTGACATTTAATCAGTTTATCAATAATAAATCACAATCATTTCACAAGAAGAGGTGAAAATATTTTATTCCAGCAGCAGCAGCCTAAAAACACGGTACAGAGGGAACTCATAGATTACAAATGAAGTTTCAGCATGTATTTATTCAGTGTATTTCAACAAGAAAAAGACTGAGAAAATTCATTAAACTCTCAAACGTCTTTGGAAGTTAGTTCTTTCAAATTACAGTTACATAGCCATCTTTTTTATGGGGCCATGACCGGACTCTTTTAAATAAATAAATAAATAAAACTCTTAAAGAGCACCAGAGACAGTAAGAGAGAGAAAGCTGAGAAGAAGGAGAGCATGTCAGGTATAATTGGTGTAAGTGAGGCATCCAGTTTCAATGATGTCATTCTTTTCAACCACTGTCCACTCTAACATACAGTAGCTGTTGATGCATGTTTGAGTGCGTGCACTGACTGCATTACAACTGGGCCACGTGTGCTCTTAGTTTCATTTTTGATGGTGTAAAAGCAAAAGAACTAAGCCTCAACAAATGTATCAGCATGATATACAGTGCATCTTAAATATCTACGTAACTATCATAACTTAATAAACAATAATGCAACAAAACTATTCAACTTCCATGACTCTGACCTACTTTATGATTAACTGAAGCCAGCCTTATTACTTATTGTGTGATAACTTTTACATGACCTGATCTTTGGATTCCGCCCATCATGCTGCATATCTTCCTCATTCTCCATTCACAACTGATAACATCACTGCTTTTGTTTTCATTTCTAGTAACATTTGCGTAGGCTGTTGTTATCTGTACATATTTGGACACTCCTCTGCGGTGCAAACACTCACTAATGGCTCACTGGGCCTTTAAAGGCATCTTCTTCACTCATTTGTGTGTGAGAGGCTTTCTCACTTAACACCTCCGGTCAGTGACCTGGTAAACTTTCCAAGGAACTTGTGGCCTGGCTCCAGGTCAAGCTCAATGCAAATCCAATTTACTGCTGAATATAGCTAAGTTGTGAACAAAACCCCTAAGCCTGGATGAGTGTGTGTGTTTTTTTAAATCACTATGAGGAATCTAAAGTGATGACAGATGAAAACGCACATAATGACTCATCTGCTCAGTCCTTATTAAATTACGTGGAGAATAAAAGGCTCTGAGTCATAATGTGAGTATTAATATTTCTATCCACGTGGGGGCAGCATCTGCATTCCTTTAGGGGCGAGAAATAAATGGATTACTGTACCTCAATGAACTGATCCTCAGTGGCTCATATATTATGTAATCTAAATTCTGTGAATAGTCCTGTAGGCCTCGGGTGTAAGACAGTGCATGGTGTTTAACTTAATTAACATTAATTAACACCTGAGTATCTCTACTGCTGATGCTTATCTGTACATTACAAACCTAATTTAGACATTTTTTGTCTTTTTAGTCGAGTGTGGTCATATTAAAAAAAAAAAAAGGAAAAAAAAATGGCTACTGTAATCCAGTATTTTAACTGGAAATTCGATCAGGTTTTCTGAGTAAACCCAGCACTGGTAGTCTTGTTTGCTCTCTGCTGGCAACTCTCTGATATTACAAGGATTACGTGGACTGGCAGTTGAGCAGGTTCAACACGTTCACGTCTATTGTAGATTAAGGGCATGAAAGATGTTTGTTCATTTTTTTTCCAATGACACTTTAAGGCAAAAGTGAATAATTGAGTCCTTCAATGAGTGCAATAGTGAAACGACTGTCTCCTGTATGAGGATGTAATGGAACATGTGCATTAGTCCATATGTCAGAACTAGTGCATATCATAGTATATATTGAATGTGTTGGGATTATAAGATGTATGATTTTCACTTAGTAGTCTTTGATGTGCTAATAACAGCTTGACCTTTGAACTGGTAAGACTTGCTCCAACTCCTATCCACGTATGTATGGAGCAGAGCCGTAGCCTTTCTATGTGATCTTGGAAGTCACAGAATGTAAACATTTTAACACTGTTAAATGCATCTCTCTCTCTCTCTTTGGGACCAGAACAGGAAGTATTGCCTCTTTGTACACATATACCCAACACTGACTATTTTCCTTCTGGGTTGAATAACTTCACAAAAGATGTTTATTGTCACCGCATCTTCGTTTCTTCTCTTCACTGGTACCATAAGACATATCCCTCAAAAAAAGTAAAAGTTTTATTTGTGTGTGTGTGTGTGTGTGTGTATATATATATATATATATTTATGTGTGTGTGTGTGTGTGTGTGTGTGTGTGTATTTGAGCAAACAACGCAATGAAGTGAGCTCATCTATTATATTCATGGGATTTTGTCTTTTTTATATTTTATTTTGATTTTGCTTTAGACAATATTACAGTTACATTCACACACCACAAGACGACACTCCCAACCTACAATGACCGGGTCAGAGACTAAACTAAACAAATTAAATTAAAACTAAAACTAATTAAGCTCCTAAGTCCTACAAACCCTGCTCGGGTATATAGCACTGAAACAATTTGGTGTGCTGGTAAATTTTCCATGTAGTTTTAAAATGTCTCCAGATTTTATAAAACACCCTACTTCTTTTTTTCATCCAGTAGGTTATTTTCTCCAGGTTCACACAACTGTTGACTTCTTCACACTGTTGACTTTCCGTTTTCTATCAATACATTTCTTGGTGATTGTCAACAGAATTACTGTCAGTTTCTTCACACACACTTTGACAGTTTGAGTTCAGTTAGATTCACCAGTATAGACAGATTTCAGGGTTCAGTGGAAATGTAACCCCATGGGTATTCCATAGAGTTTCACCAAATCCCTTGATACAAGCCCTGCAATTTCAAACACTGCCAGGTAGAATGAAGGAATGTTCCTTCCTCCGCACCACATCTAAAACACAAAGGCGATACATTAGAGTTATATTTATGTACTTTTGGTGGAGTAATATACAGCTGATGGAGCTGGCTGGATAGCTCAGTTGGTAAGGCACCGGGCTGGTGCATGGGGGAAATGGGTTTGATCCCTGGGAGAAGCATCCAGTGGGTTGTGTCAGGAAGGGCATCCGGCATAAAAACTCCTGCCAAATCAAATATGTGGTGACCCCGGAAGGGAAAAAGCCGAAAGAAGTCACCATACAGATGGAGGAAGTCGAACTGGATCAGTCTATCATTTAAATCAGAGGTGACTCCATCGCTACAAAAAATACAGCTCAGGTCTAGTTTGAATAAATCTAAAATGACAAGGGAAGAGAATTAAACAGAGAAGGCGCTGCTCTTAGGTCACACAAAGGTGATGTTGTGGCACTAGACACCAGAGCCGATACGACTACATATCAGCCTAGTTAGACCAAATATGGCACAATCTCATGTCCAGGAAACCGTGCGATTTCTCTGCCCCGCTGATTGCACAAACGGAAGAATGTGGGGGTAAGTGATGTGAGCGCACACCGGTGATGTCAACATTCTCCTTCTCCCTCGTCAGTTGTTTAACATTGCTGAAATAGCTGATGACAAATCAACGGGCTGACCTCTCGGCGTCATCAGGTCTGTTTTTAGCGGTATATACTGCAAACCTCGGCCCACTTGGCCTTGGAAGTCCTTGTCTCTCTCCTCCCTCCTGCCTGCATCGCCCACACTCTCGCCTGGATAGCGGCGTACGGCCACAGCCTCTCCTCTCGCCTCCACTCCCCTCCACTCTTCCCTCACCCACTGACCCACTGGCGGAAAGCGTGGGGCCCATCTGTGGTAGAGAGGCTACTTTTAGTCTTCCAGGCTTCTATTTTCTGTTTGCTGTTTTTTTAAAAAGCACAAAGCTCAGGTTTACCTACAAAATACTGGCCTGACTCTGGGTCTGTCTCCCATTGCTTCACAGGTCTTGTTTACACAACAGTGCACTGCTCGGCCCGCAGGTAACACACCCTTACAGGAAGAGTGACTGTCAAATTTAGATGGGAGATTATTTTTATCCAGCAGAACGAAGGAATAAACAAATAAATGGAGATGGTGATGTGTTGGATAATTGCGCCTTCATATACATATACTATGTGGCTCATACCCAATAAAAAATCAATTTTGTCAAGATCGTGATTTCACAAAACTTGTTTACAATATATTGGTGACAATATATATCTTATACCTTCCAATTTCAGTTAAGTTTATTTAAATGTCTTTACAGTTTAGACACAGGAAGAGATCACTCACGTCATTTCTATTATTGTTAATATCTACATCTCGTTTTCTTCCACACTTTACTGTTCACTGAGTATTGCAATCCCATTTTAAATAAGAAATGTGAAAATCAGAATCAGAATCAGAATCAGCTTTATTGGCCAGGTTTGTACATACAAACAAGGAATTTGGCTTCGGCTTGACTTAACTCTCTCTGTACAGGCGTATAAGAAGTAAACAAAGTGCCGAAAAATAAGTGACAGAAATTACAATGGTGTGATAACGGACATCAGCAGCAGCTCCAATGGCAGGATTATAAATCTATTATAATTCATCACTCTTTAGACCGAGTTTTGGAAATACATACAAATGTCCCTAAGAAATTTCTAAGAGGAAAAGAGGTGACATTTCAGTCAATGGGGCTTTATTATGTTCATGAAAAGGTTAATATATGCACTGAGCCTCTCAGATTGTACATGTATGGGGATACATATAATATGAAACATACCCTTGGTCTCATTTTAATATTGGCACACAGAGGTTGTACCGTCAATGTGTGTTTTTGGCATGCTACTGAATGCCTTTAAGTACAGCACAGGTTTGGTGCAAAATATGAAGCAACACCCTCTGCAGTAACCCAAAAAGGACGTGCGTCATTGGTGATGTTAAAAAGGCTTTGGCAGGGTTAAAAATATCTCTTTATGCTGTAACACAAGAGCTTACAGGAAGAAAAATGAATTATAAGCATAAGGAGGAGTGAAGTTATGGTTTCGAAAGCTGAACAACTAACCGGAGGATTTTGATGACTCCTGGAGAAAAAAAAACAGAAGTAACCTAAGGTTCAGGCCTAACAGCTGATGTAGTCGCTAAAGATAGTGAGACTTGGATCACAGGTTAGTCTTGTGGCATGTGCTATCTTAATCTTTACCAAATGACATCATAGGGGAAGAATAAGACTTCTTTTAAGTCTCGGTCCTGTGAAAACTAGAGGGAGTAAATGTGCTCTCCGTAACAGCTGGCTAGAAACATCTCACCAGGGGTGGGAATGTAAATATACACGTGGAACCATTTTCCATAAGATGTCAAGCAGGCCCTGCCGGCCTTTAAAGGCACATTTTCCTCTGCAGCATTCCTCTGTTTGAGCATCAGTCCATTCCATTCACATTCTTGTGGGAGAAAGTATGGAGAAACTGACTTGGAAACACAGTACCTCCTTCTGGGAACACAGTGTCAGTTTGTGCTGTGTAACTATTTCACAAGTCAAATTAATGAGTGGCTGCTGTCTGACTATGTCAACACAGTGGGTTATTATCTGTGCCTTTGTATGTGTGTGTGTGTGTGTGTGTGTGTGTGTGTGTGTGTGTGTGTGCGCGGGGGTGAATCCATGAGGGCATGATGACCTGAAAGAGCACAGGCAGTCTGTGATTAGAGGTCAAAGCCTTGTTTTACTAAAAACATGTTTTAAAGTTTTTAAGAGCACATCATAAAAAATTACATTTTATATAACCCACTGGACAGCCATGTGTGTGTGTGTGTGTGTGTGTGTGTACATATATA
>JAPTHA010000016.1:6973748-6987043 GCA_029814585.1 Gymnapogon annona | reverse complement strand
ATGCTGAAGAGTCTATCAGTCTTCATCATATACTCAGTCCATCCTACGCCCTCCGTTTGAATTCAAATGTTACATCTTCTAATTCTATTTTTATTCCACCCATCCCAGTCCCTACATTATCTATTTGGAGGCTCTCCTGTTCCCAGGTATAATATTAAAGAGTTCCATCTTTCTGTATATGTTTCCATCCTCATTTGTAGGCTTGCTGTAATCTTTTCCACGGAGTTTACTTCTTTCAGTTTTTGTGTCCAGTGCTCCAGCTTCGGCGGATATGGTTTACGCCAATTAACAGTAATCATTTTATGAGCTGTCAACACCAGGACCCTCAACATGTACATCTTCTTTCTGTCCAACAAATTTGGTGGAAAGTTACCCAGAATCACCTGATAAGGATCAAAGGATATACCAATATCTAGTATTATTTTTATTTCTCTGTTGATCCCCAACCAGTAATTCTGAAACTCAGGACAATCCCAAAAGACATGTGTATAATCCCCTACCTGTCCACAGCCCCTCCAGCAAAGTTGACTAATTGTTTTGTTATATTGTGAGATCTTTAGTGGTGTACTGAAATATCTCATCCTTATTTTCCATGCAAACTCCCTCCAACGAGGGCTATTTAAACATTTATGTCACGACTCGCAGGACTCCTCCCACTCCTCATCATCCACTATTGTGTTTATCTCCAACTACCACTTGTTCTTTATATCTAATGTTTTATCTGTTGTGTCTAAATTGATCCTTTTATAAATACTTGATATAATTTTTCCCAAATGTCCCCCATTTACAACTAACTCAACCCAGAATTGTTCAAAATTACTTGGTAGTGCTTTGATACGATCCCATTCCTTATGTGATTTCAAGTAATGTCTTATTTGTAGAAACCTACAAAAGTCATTTGAATCCAGATTGAATTCTGTTTTGAGTTGGGAGAAAGACCTGAGAGTGGTACCATCAAATAGTTGGTTAATGATAACCAGCCCTTTTTGAGCCAACTTTTTAAAACCAGAGTCTAATTTAAGAGGGGTGAAGTCTGACATGAAAACAATTTTTGTAGCCCTTGATATTGCCCTTGGTAAATCTAGTTTTTTCCTAATCCCTTCCCATGTTTTCAGTGTATAGTTGACCCACTCATTCCGAAACACCATTCTTCATTTGCTCATTTTGTGTAAAGGATCTATTCTCAAGGATTCACTGTTTGGTTTGATTAGGACAAGGTCTACGAGAACACGTTGAACAAAGAAAGTGTATTTTAAATCAACAAGGTACTCCGCTATTATTCAGAAAGAAGGACAAAAAACAAGGAGCAGCCTATACATAGACGCACATAGTTTTTTTTCCTTTCTTTTTGTTAAAATACCTGATTTTTTAAAATTTTGTTTCAGTAGTCCCATCAAAATGTATTCATTAAACACTTCAAAAACCAGAAAATAAAAGAATTACAGTCCATCATCTTAAGGGGTGATAGGACACAAATGTTGAAATATACAACACTAAAACAAAGCCTGTACATGTTACAATTGCTGGTATGTCAAAATAAGTACAAATAATAGGATAAGTAATGATTCCAGTAGTTTTAGATGGAAAAGCTACAACAACAAAAAATTGTTCCGCTTCAGATATGGTATAAGAAAAAATAAAACGCACTTAATAATATGTGTCTGATTGCACATAATTGCACTGACATCATTCAAATTACCTCTCCTTAGTCAAGATTGAATTGCTGGATGCAGGATATTTCCGGCTCTTCTGAAAGTCCACTAAGCAGCAGTAGTCTAGATTCATTCTGCTCCAAAAAATTAGCAGTGTGACTAATTCTGAAACTGGAGCTTTTAGGTAAGAACAGAGGAGCTTTCCATTATCGGCCAACAAATGTGAAAAAAGAAAAATTATGATACAAATCCAGACAGAGTAGAAACATAAAAACATGACGAAAAAAGACTTGAAGACCACTTTGATTAAAAGCGTACTTTCTGTTTTCGGTTGTGTACGGTTTGAATATTGAGCCCAATTCAGTCAAACCCTGACTCGACTTTGGCAGATGAACATGTGGACAGTCAGCTGTGGCAGTAGGGGGCACTGTATGGCTTTGACAATGGGTTCAAATGCAGGGAGAGACTGCTGTTCTTCTTTGTGAACAGCAGATAGTAGACAATTAAGTGTAACCTTTTACTACTGAACACAGCGCCATAAAAAGGAGCACAGTGTGCTGTACAGTCTGACCAACTGGCATTTGTACCAACAAATTAACGTTGCACTTGTAAAGCAAGGCAGACACGGAAAGAGACGGCGAGTGTGTGTACGGCGGTGCTGTCAGTCAGCTCAACTGCCACCCAAACACTGGCTGTTCGAGACAACTGGATTTCTAACTTCAAAGCCAAGCATATCACTTTGAAGGGCTGCGAATGTATTCCAACTACCCTCCCCTATCCGCGTTCTGACCTCCATCCAAAAAGCCCCAACCCCACACCCACATGCACACGCACTACCCAAAAACAGCCCATTTCCCGTTAGCTTATTAGGCTCGTAATAGACAACTCCTGCCCTTCAAAGCAGAAAAGTCACTGGTTGAATTTCTAATGAGCAACAACATAAATAACTTGCCAAAAAACAGAAGGCAAGGGCACATGTTTCTGATAAGTATGGACTTGTCTAACAGTCTGAGCGGCAACTACAATGTGACGGACTCAAAACTAAAGTGTACATAATCAGGAACTGTGCTGAATTAACAACACCAAACTGGTGTTGCTAATTCAGATCTGTCTGTTCCAGTAACCAGGTGACAGATATTTTCCACCTTCAAATACAAAACAAGCCCCGACAGTAGACATTTACTTGGCTGGAGCCCAGGAAGACTTGACATTATATTTACTTTATGTCTCTGTGAGATTGTGTCATCCCTCACAAAGGTTATGGTAAATAAGGGTGACAAATTGTTTTCAACTAACCCATTGTGCTGGAGTTGATGACTAATGAATTGTGGGAAAGGATCCTATTTGGCTCAACAAATCTTGCCACATACGAGGATGATGCAACACTGACATTTTAGTAAGCAGTAATTACACCAGATCATCTGCACACTTTGAATCTTCAAAATCAGAGTGGAGTTTACCGGAAGATAGCCACAACTCCATCAGCTATCAATGATAAACAAAACAAAAAAGAAGAGTTCAAGAACATTTTCTTCTTAATATATTACAGAAAATCGAATATTAAAAGCTTTTAGTAAATCGATTCCCTCTTCCGTTTAAGTACATCTCACTTATCTACAACATGCCCAATCCTCTGTGTTCTCTATAACATTTTGTACTTTGAAGAAAAGTACTGAAAAGGCAGTGGTATCATCTAAGTATAGACCACTTCCTCTATTCATGTGTAGACCGGACTGTACTGTCCATGGAAAACACCCTGTGGACTTTGTGCCATATTTTCCACAAGAATGCGTATCAAAATAAGATAGCTGAAGGAAAATGCTGGTTGTGATTATGGTGATTAATGCTAAGAAATGGAAATAAGACTTGACTAAGACACAACTGTGATGAAAGAGCAGATGGAAAAGATTATTATGGATGGACACATGTACATATTCTGATTGAAAACAACATTGATTTTTTTTCCGAGTTTCATTTCATGCAAAAGTGGATTTAACTGGTAAGCATTACTTTGCATTTTGGAAATCATCTCCTTAAGTGGTCACCAAAATTACTCAAATGTGCCTGCTTCCTGTTGGGCCCACCTGAGGAAGCAGAGGTGTTTCCTGGAGCCTGATATAGCTACAGATTCTTTTTTTTAACTAAGATTTGACATAAAATATGGGGTTAATTTTTTTCTCAGGTTCTGAAAAGAGTAACAGCAGAGTGTCATAAACAACACAAAAAATTTTCAATGACTGCATTTACTCACCTCACCAGGTCAGTCATACAGGAGCCAACCACCAACACATCAAAAGCCTCCTCAGTCATGATCTGATTAAGACACACATATGGGTTATTTGGACACATTCCTGAATACAAGCGTGATAAGTCTTCATATCAAACAAAACATGATTTAGAAGATTTTTTTTCATTTCTTCAACATCCATTCAGGCCTTTCCAGAAAAAGCCTTTTCACAAATAAGGATAAAATCTGCAGCAAAGCCGACTCCTGAGGGGCATTTCAGGCAAAATATGTAAAACACTTTATGTAAACAGTCTCCAAACAAAAATCACTTGATATTATTTATCTCCCACATTAGCATGAGCTTGGCTCGAACAAGGAAGAAGGTAAAAACAGAACATTCATTTGTGACTGAGTTGGACAAGTTCCAGTCTTATTGGGGGTTGAGATTGGGGGTGGTGTTGATGGAGATATTTCAATGCTGCACCACGTGAACGTGCCGCAGCCCAATTGAGTCTGTAATTAATTCAATCCTCGGCTTGTATCAGGGCTAATGCTAGTGTGTTAATCTCTTCAAATCTCTTCCCAGGCAGTGGAAGACTTAGAAAGCCTGGCCGCTGGCTGTAGGATGGCTCAATTCTCTCTCCCACAACTCGCAGGATATTGTCTTCCCTCTGCAGGCATGAAAAGCCTAGAACCTTCCACGTACCCAATGCAGGAGAACATAACGAGAACTGCATTGTCAGACTACTAGAAACAGCAGGAAGTCTTTTTAAGACCCCATTTTTTTGTTGAGTTCAAGACTGCCTTATCTGAGCTGACCAACCAGAGGAGGTGTATATATATATATTTACATTTATGTGATAGCCACTGATTATAAACTACAGCACAACAAAAAGCTCCACCTAACCTTATTTTAAAAATGACTGTAGTCAAACGCTTCATCCTAAATGTAAACCAAGGTTTAAATACAGTTTGCGACAACTGAGACCAAGCTAAAAAATAAAAAAAGACAACCGAAAATGTTGGTGGACTGCATATTTTGCCTACGTCTGGTTAAAGGAGTCAAGACCTAGCAGGATAATGATTGTTATTACAATGATATGACCATTTATGTATAAAACAGCTTTTCAGAAGTTTAGATAATGACTATAATCAGAAAAATACTTCTTGTAGTCAAACTCCTCCTCCTCCAAACACAATCGCACACTTGTGAAAGGCTCCCGATTTTGTTCAGTGTAATGTTTTGTAAGAATAATCAAAATGGACTGAACGTACCAGAATGAGCCCTGAATATGACGACTGTTAGTGTCAAAGCATTTCATAGATGATGAGCAGCCAAATACTGAATTTTGCCTTTAGTTTCTACAAGATATTTTAAGACTAATCCTGAATGACATACATGAAAGTGGAACTTTCCAGTTGTGAAATCAGGCAAACGATCGTGATGGAAAAGCAACGTTGCTACATGCAATTTCCTACACAATTACTTGTTACGAGTCTGATAGTTGATACAGACAAAAAACCATGCACTTAGATTTTACTGTGATGTTACATTTGTTACTTTTACTTGAAAGTAATTTTAAAGTTTATAGAACTCAACAAATTTCTTTGCCCACCGAGATGTGGAAGCCTCGTGTAGTTACAAGTTTAAGAGTAAATAATAAAGTCAACACATGCTTGGTTGTATAAAAAAGATTTGTAGCGTATTACTACTGAAAAGTGACAAATATACAGAATACACGTGTCTACTAAATCTTACTGGTATTTGTACAGGAGTGTATAAACAGGTAGTTACACGGGCAGCCGTTTTAATTTTGCTTCTTTATTACTTCACTATCTACTGAATTGGAAAATGTCAGAAACAAATAGCGCAAACCAGTTCATGCTATCAGAGAAATTACAAACTGACAGTACGGCTATGCTAATGTTGCAGCAACTCCGTAAACAAATACTTTATTCAAAGATGGTGTACACCACCTCAACTTATTTTAACACTTAACTCAAATAAACCTTTCAGGGACAAAATGTCAGGGATTAATGTAACATAATATTTACCTGGCATTCAAATATATTCTTACAAAGTGTACAACTCAACACACGTTGTACTAGACTTGAAACAACGACCAAAGTGCAAATAGTTGCGTTATGCTTCTGCTATTGCCGAATCAACTGTTTGTAATTCAGTTATAGCATTCATATTTATTATGGTTGAAATGTAAAAGTTATGTTTATGTGACAAAGTAAACATGTGTTGTTGGTAATAAGTTATCAATAAATGTAGCTCACGAAGTAAAAAGTGTCATTATACTGACAGGCATCAATACAGCCAACTAAGTTAGGGACTTTCAAAGGACCCAATAAAATGTACCGGAAATATAGAGAGCATGAAGTAAACATTGGCGTTCATTCTTAAAATATCTCACTTTCAGTTTTTTCAGGTACTCAGATGTACATTGTGTGCTATATTCGGAAATTAGGTAAGAAGCGACTTGAGATTTTGACAGAAGTAAACGTGTAAGTAGTTGCAATTTGACGCAGAATTCTGGGACAAGCTATAAATGGCTAATGTTACCTAGCTTCCGAGATTTCAGTCATATAAAAAGGTTTTGGTCATCCCAAAAATGATTGATATTTCCATTCGCTTTGTTTTTCTTGTATGTGCACTCCACGCATCAACGTAAAAGTAGGGGAGACATTACTTTAACATCACAATTTGTACCTGGTTTTTGAATATATATTCATAAGCTCTCAGAAATAGTCAAACTGAGGTGGTCCTCTCAAACCAAAACATTTTATTCACACACGGGTGAACAGATTGTTATAGGGACCCATTAGTGCTTAGCAGGATAACCTAGTTAAACTGAGCGTTCACCTAGCCGATGTGATGTTCATCACATCAGACATTTTCCATATACGGACTGGTTTCATAATTAGACATTGACGTTTTAACATTCGTGTTCTGTTTGACGTTGTTTGTCCACAGATTCCAGAGTTTGTATAAAATGAACAACATGTCCCCTGAAGTCGCACTGCACAGGATCTCCCCCGAGTTGCGGCCGTTGTTGTGCAGTGTTGTCCGAAACGGCCGTGTTGGACTGGATTCCACGAACTGCCTCCGAGTCACAGACCTCAAGACGGGGTGAAGTACACATTTCAACCATACGCCCCCTCCCCACCCCTCAGTAATAGTTTTCATCCCCGTTCTGACCAATGAAAATCACTTATTTCCAGATATGTTACATTTGTAAAGCTTGTCCCGTAAACAAAGTAAACTTTTTAAAAACCTTCAGTGAATTTGAAAATGCATAAAGATGTTTTTTGACACTTGACTGGTTTCACAATGTGGGTCTCACAGGGCAATCCGCTCGAACAATCCATCTATTAATAAAAAATTATGTTAAGTTTGAGACATGGTGATTAGTAAAATGCAACATGTCCATATTAAACCACATATGTATGTATGCATGTGTGTATGTACTATATGATGATGATGATATGACTTATGATTTTAATGCTGTAAAGCACTTTGTGTTGTATTGTTTTGTATGAAAAGTGCTATATAAATAAAGTTTTGAGTTGTATGAATTTGTTTTGAGGTGGGAATAATTGGTTTAGTTGCCATGCAAACAAAACAGTCTGGACAGTTTGATAATGAGGGCACTAACAACAAGTCATCTCAATAACATCTCCAATTGTTAATGTTAAATCACAATTTCTTGGCCATGCAAACTATTTAATGGCAAGAATAACAAATGCAGTCATAATACTGTACCACACTTAGTACCACTGTGTAGTTAAATTTTACACAGAATGTCACCTGTGTCTTATTGACTGGCATAATCTTGTTGTCACCAAGGTCTTTTTATTCTTCTGAAGTTGTCCATTTAAACTTAAGTCTGTCTTGTGGTCATCACCCAGCACCACACTTTAACAGTGTTGGAAAGCCCAAGAAATGATTGAAAAGTATTATTGAGTTGTATAACTGTATAACTAATAATGGCACTCGGTGATGTCAGCTGCCACTCGGCCTCAGATTAGATACAGACTTCTGTTCATTTCATTCATCTGTGTCTTTAGATGTACATCACTGACTCCTGGTCCGTGCTGTGACCGCTTTAAACTTCACATCCCCTACGCTGGAGAAACGCTGAAATGTGAGTATGTCATACGTAAGAATTTATGACTCATTGCTCTCAAATGAACAGCTCAATTTGGCCTTTGACCTTGGATCTACTCATTTTTTCCAAGACTTAATTCTACATTACTTGTACCTGTTGAGTCACAAAATTATCAGTAATGGGTACTGTTTATCAGGAAACCGTGTGAGGCGCCTTACAACACAGATCAGGCCTGTCTGTCAGGTTTTAATCCATTTTCACCAGTATAGTACATTGTGTTTATCAACAAGCACAAATTATTGCAAGAAGTTATCATAAATGTCAGAGGCTCTGCTGTCACGGTCCACCCGTGCTGTGGCCAAGGATGACCCAATTACGCTTCTGTTTCACATGTCCCGTGCTGCGCGGCTCATCCTCATTTGGCCATCAAGTGCCATATTTGAGGTTGGTGGTAAGGGTTGCACAGTATGGGATCATCTGCTGTCTTTCCCTTCCAAAATCCATACTGTTGTTTCATACTATGGACTCTGGCTCAGCCATCTGCAGGTTTTGTGTTTCACGTCAGTTTAATAAATGTTCTGTGTTCACCTTCATCACCATGCGCTGGAATTTCGTTTCCTTACAAACCATGACATTTGTAAAGTGAAGTTAGTTTTAATGAAATTTTTCTACGGATGTAGTTGTTGTCTAAGATGGAAGAAGTCCATGGCCTTTCAGTCTACAGTGAAACAACAGAGCGTAGTTTAACTGAGTTATCTTCAAGAAAACATTGGATTAAACTTTAAAAAGTGCATGTTCACAGTAAATTAATACAGAATCTGTTTTTCTTAGTGATTTTTTTCATCTAAGTTATAGAGATAGTGAAGATTTACATATGTAAAAAAAAAACAAAAAAACGTACATGCTGGATTGGACGAGAACAAAAATTGAGCCCTTAGCTTTTTGATCCAGATCAGCTCTCTACGACCCACATGTAGGTACTGCGCTACATCAGTCTATTAATGTATATTAGCATGTTGACCCTTGTGGCATAAATATTGGTCTACTAAACTTACCTCTGATACAGATCATTCTTTTACTTGATAAATTACACTGGTGTTTTCAGTTGAATGACGTCTAAGCTGACATGTCTGTTTCTGTACTTGAAATGACACTATGGTAACTTTCTGTTGTTAGGTAACCCACTTTGATTCTATGATTCCAGACATTTGTAAGGTATTCCCAAATTACTAATAGCTCCCAAAACATTGGTCCTATCAACTTGCCGTGTTCACTAGTCTCTTCCTTGACCAAAAATACCTATGTATGTCATACTACAACAGTCAGCACTTTCCAGATTTGTGTGATATCCAAGACACACAGAGTCCACTTCCCTTTTATGATATAGATACAGACAAGCCCTTAATACCACACTACTGAGTAATATCCCTATAGATTGTGAAACTTTAAATAAAATAACTTTTTGGCTAGTTAGATAAAGTATGGAAAACAATAATATGATTATTTAAAGAATGAACAAACAGTTTGAAACTACTGGTTATAAAGCATGATGTTAGAGGACACACTGGTACACACAGTGAACTGTGAAGCTGGAGGGAGGCGTACTATGTTGCTGGTCGTCTCCATCCTCATCAGACTCTGTCACAGATGCACTGGCCCATTAAAACCTGCAGCTCCTGTGAGGGACCTGCTGAAGCTGTCACTAGGCGACTAGCCCGGCCTCCCACAACAAACATCGTCGGAATTTTTGTACTTGTACTTGCTTTTCTTTTCACCTCCTTCAATTTGGTGGTGCCACCGTTGTATTTTTCTGTCCCTTTCACCATTTTATAATTTTTTAGTTTTTTTGTTGACTTTCTCTCTCTCGCTGTCTCGACTACTTTTTTCGTAAAGGTGATATGTCGAGGGGGCGGGACTTGTGGGCTGCTGTAGCGTCTTTCATAGAGCCACTAGGTCAGGTGTTCTGAAAACAGCCCAGCCAGTGGCCCAATGGTCACCTCTATGCTCAGTCTGCAGCGCTGCTTGCTCATTGCTACTCAAAGTCAAGGATTCACCACTTAGATGAAAGACAAACCACTGGGCCAATTACATGTCTATTTCCCCAAGCCAGTTGGGTTACCGTAGTTCCAAAAAAAAAAAAATTGCTTTCTAGTCGGCGCCAATATTGATCGGCCCACCAGGAAAATGACTGGTACTTAGCCCTAGCTAATACTGCTATGTTCCCTAAAATATGTCTTTTTCTGGGAATTGTAATTTTCTATATGTTGTTATAAATAAATAGGTAAAGTATCTGGAGGGTGGAGTCAACTCAGAACCCTTGTGCATAACTTAAACGCTGTGACTAGATAACCAAATGGCAGCTCAGGAATGTTTTTTAACTACTGCCAGACCCTGAGCCCACAGGAATTCTTAACTACAAAAACAAGAGGAATCTTTTTTTGTTGAGGGTGCTACTTAATTACCAAAATGATCCCAGTAAACAACCGGTGTCACTGAAATTTACTGGAATTGTCTCAACCATCTGAGTCCAAGCCCACAACAAAGACTTTAATTTATAAGAATACTCCAGAGTCACTGATAGGCAATGCTGAATGTCTAAATGTTGTCAAGTATATTGATATCGTAATGTAGCAGGCTGTTGGTTTAAAATGAAATTACTGGGAATTTAGTCATGGGACGTGTGAGTTCAAACATGTCCTCAAACACCTCATGGCTTATCAGGTATTGTCTTCATTGTGCACGGATGCTGGTTGGTTACCAATTTCAGTGCCTTGCAATGAAGTCTATCTCACAATTCATCTGCTACAGGCTTTTAAAAAAAGACTCATGAACTATGTGCAGTGAATGTTGTTAGGCTTGGGATCACATAGTTCGGAACATTAGTCCATATTCACACATGCCTGTGAACATGTAAAATAAAAAGCCTAGTGTTTTTGTTCTATGTACTCTGTCTAGCAGGAGGAAGTAGACTTTGCTTATTTTGCAATTTTTTTTCTGTAAAAGTCTGTCCAGGCAACCTGTTTGAGGATGTTGAGGCTGGACTCAAATAATTGGTACATGAAAGGTTTGAGAATATGCAGTGTGTGGTTTTGACTTTTACCATTATTTGCAGCACTTGTATTTGAGCTCAGTTTGTCTTAAATGAAAGTTGATTCATGCGTGTTCCATTACATTTCTAATTATGGAATCATTTATTTATGCAGAACATCATTTAAATATGTGAATCTAGATTTGAGGTTTTATAATGTGACAGGGCCATTTAGTGTGGCCTCTTTAAAGCCTGAAGGTGTTAGATCTCCTGTACATGTGCTCTAGTCTTTAATTCATGGAGACATCAGGGCTACGCTCTAGAAGGAAAAAAAAAGGAAGAAACAGACCTCTAGCATTCTTGCATGGCATGAGACTTCTCTGCAGCTGTTGTACTAGTCGTTGGAGTCGCCTGTGCTTTGGCCTCAGGAAGAAGGTTTGTTTAATCAAGGATGCAGGCTGCAGGTTGGTGCCAGTCTGTGGACCTGCCTACTGATCGCGTGCAAAAGCATAGCACACTGTGCACCTAATGCTGCACCATTATACAAGCCCTGCCTCCTTGGCCTTCACCTCAGTGCGTCGTGCTCCTCAACAGCCATTTGTGGCCTTTGTTGTACAATTTACACGCTTACGACCTGAATAAAATGTCTACCCATAATAGAAGTTGAAGTTTGAGAATCCACTTTACAAAGCCTTAAAGCTATTCCTCGATTCCAACTTTGTGAAGGCATATGGTTTCCTAAAGACCTATGTGCGTATGAGTAGTCTGTGCTTCTCCGCTGCTGTCTGTAGGATATAGAAAAGCCAGCATATGTTGCCGTTCCAAGACCTCCATTTTCCTCTGGAAGTGTGCCAGCACATCTCTGACTTCCACTTCAGCAGCATGTACGGTCGTCTCCTCATTTGACTCTTCTCCAGTAGAAAAATACTTTCATATGTGCTTACTTGCCTCTAATGTAGCCACTGGAACAACGAAAAAGCAGAACAGAACATAAGAGCTGAACGATTTGAACCAAAGCACTGTGTACATGTGGGAAGTTTTAATGTCTTACTCTCCTTTGAGTTTCATTTTTTATGTGAATGCAGTCGAACATGTTTTACTGTTTTTAGTATTTCCTACTTGTCCAATGTTTGTCAGTGTTTTAAAAGAGTAAAATCACCTTGATTATATTTTTTTAGATGCTTTAAATTAGGGACAAATGCAATTATGTTCACAAGACAGACCTGTCTGGCAGGATTTTATTTATAGTAAATGTCAAGTTCGATTATTACATGAGTTGCTTGAATTAAAATACCCTGAGCTCCAATGCAATATCCTGCTGATAATGCAACCATTGCAAAAAAAGGAAAAATAACCTCAACAAGTCATTTCATGTCAGATCATTCCAGAGAATAATGGGTACGTGAGGTTTCAAATGGTTCCTGCTACCGTTTTCTGGGTTTCAGAAAGAATGATACAGACATTGTCTCAGCCCTCAGGTGTATTTGTTTGTTTTTTAATTGTGGAAATAATGTTGGGAGTCATCAATAAATGTACTGTGTGGTGTGCAGGTGTTGTGAAATGAGCTGACTATACGTGAAGACAGATTTTCTGTAGGTTATGTCATGGCACAGAATTCATTAATATGATATACAGTGATATGCAGTAAGTGCACATTCAGTCAGTCCTAATCATTTTTGTCTCTCTTTTTTTTTCCAGGGGATATCATATTTAATGCACGATATCCAGAACTGCCTCCAGATTTTATCTTCGGGGAAGATGCAGAGTTTCTCCCTGAGCCCTCAGAACTACCAGTGAGTAGTGACACTCATGATTCTCCTGCACAGTTCAGCGTGGGGTCTAAATGTCAGTGCAATGCCTCAAATCACTGATCACAAGTTGACTGATGCCAGTAGTCTGAGGCAGTTCAAGGTAGTGTCACACACTTGCCTTTGTAAAGCGTGCTGCTACTGGGGCTGTAGATACCTGTGAACGTCTCAAAAATCAACAGTTGTGTTTAATTCTAATCTGTGTTTTGGCGTTAGTGCTTATCTGCAAATCTCACCCTTTCCATATATTCATGACTCAGCCGTGGCCTAGCCTAAACAGGAAAAGGGTTATTTCAGTTTGCATATGCCCAGTAGGCTAACCTACAAAATAAAGCCAGTATATATTATCCGGCATTGATGGTAAAAATAGTCGATTGAACAGATTATGAGGTTTATTCAGGAGATTCACCTGGGGCACATACGGTCCGTTTGATATTGGTTTCTGTAATTATAACTTTTGTC
>JAPTHA010000016.1:6951611-6973648 GCA_029814585.1 Gymnapogon annona | reverse complement strand
AAATGTCATAGAATTGTCAGCTGATGATACAAATAAATATGGAAAATATAAAAGTGCACAGTTGATGTAGCCGAATGCAAAAGTCAGCCTGAAAACTCTGAAGGTTAAAATTGAAGGAATTGAAGGAATTTGTTAAATACAGTATTTGGTGTGTGACATAGGAGCTGGTTTTCATAGACTGATAGCATCTGCCATTTCAAGCAGGGAGTTTTAATGTTTACCTAAGCATTAGGACAACAAGTAGTTAAACTTGTCCATAAATATTTTATTAGTGTGAATGTCTCTGCCACATTTGGTTTTCTCTCTTTTATTATTTTAATGGCCCACTTTGGGATGTTACTGTCAATTACAAGGTAATAGTCAGGAAATATTGTCAGGAAATTGTAAGAATGTGCATTTCTCTGCGGCACAATTTAAAGTTCTCTATTTTCAGACCTGGACTGTGTAAAACACTTCTCAAGGCTTGAAAGCTCCTAGAACACACTCGGAAGGTTTTCTGTAAAGTGATGGAAAACATTTGTCCTGGCATGGGATCGTTTTGCATATTTTTTCCTGCCCTTCCTAGTCAGTCATCCAGGTTCCACTCAAGAATCGACACTCTATTTTAAAGCATTTATGTTGCATAAATGTACCGGCATAAAGTGTCAGCGGTTTCACACATCGAAGCAGCTGTAGCCGATGAAATGTTACTGTTGTACAGGTTTTTGAAAGGTTTCAAAGAAAGGGACGCCGTGTTTTTGTGATGGTGCCACAGAGCGGGGTCTTTATGTCTCTCCGTGCTCGACATTTTTAACCAACATGTGTCTTTATAAGAAATGAAATCTGGTGCAAACCTTTCATTGGTAGGTGAGATCTGACGCCTTTGACCTTTTTTTTTTTTTCCTAGCAGAACGACCAGCTCAGTTACAAAGACAAATTCTACAGCTATGTTAACTGTAAAATGCCACTGTTTTGGCTGTCTTTGACTCAGTGTGGGGTTGACTGTGGAGATTATCAGGCGTTGGTGGAGAGCTACACTCTATTGAGTTCTTGTTGTTGTTGTTACAACCTTGCAGTTATCCACGGCTATTTTTGACGCAGCCTAGCACGAAGAAGCTAAATTCCCCTGCTTGTGTCAGAGTCTGGGAGAGGAGAGGGGAGTATTGCTCACCGTCTCAGAAATCCAGCTGTGCACATAAGGGGAAGTACCTCTGCTGAGCCAGTGCTTGGCAGCCTGTCGCTTGTTTATTTTCTCGCTTATATCCTTGCTGTGTTTCTCTGTTCGTGCTTTCATAATCCTCCTTCGTCTGTGTCTCTGCCTGAGATCTTTCTCTCCTACTCACTCCTCTTTCCTGTACATTTTCAGTAAGTACATCCCCTTCGTATAAACCCCAAATTCCCAGCAATTCCTGACGTTTTCCCCCCTGTCCCCCTGCGAATTCTTTTTAAATGCAGAAGGAATCCTCTTAAAACTTTTCCCTTCAAGGACTTTATTGGTGAGGGAACATTTTCCATATTTGATGAAGTGTAGGTACAACAGTAAAAATAACCATAACTCTTTCCTTTTGCAGTACTAGTAAATAAACCTCGGCTAAAAGATCAAAGTCCACGTTTGCCCCCGACAGGCAGTGTTCCTGGTCTTTGCTGACCAAGTGGGGTAAACATTAGGGTTAATTTTAGGTCCTCTGTCAGTGCCTGGTTGAATTCTTGATGTCTCAGCAACACATTGCTCTTGTTTACAGCTGGCGAAGGGTATCATTAGATCCTCTGTTGAGCCTTATGTTTTTCCCTGTTGTCAGAGCACAAGCAAGTTTGTTATCCAAGAAACTTATCACCGTTTCAGACTTAAAAAAACAAAACAAATGCCTTACGGTTCAATGTCCATACTTTACAAGCTCTACTGACACAGACATGAAATAGCAAAGTGGCAATAATGAAGAAATCGTCAAACCTCAGTTATTAAAGTCCTTTCAACATTTTCCCCACAATACATGAAAGGTCCGTAAATACGCCAGCTAAATGATGACAGGCCACGAGCTCCACAAATAAACCCTTTTTTTTTTTAAATGGCAGAACAGTTGCATGGCAAAAACTCTGCAACAAATTTACTGAGGTTCAGCGTTGCATTGTTACTCAGGCGCAATAGTTCGCTTCTCGAGTCTAAATCTAGGCTAAATGGCATCCAGACTGAGGGTAATTGGCCACCAGGGCAGTTCCCCACCTCAGACTGCTTTGAACCTTGTACTCCCTGGCTTTGTTTTGAACTGGTCAGTCATGGTAACCATCGCCTTAATAGCATCAGTCCAACAGTGAAGGGTCTGTGTGTGGAAAACCCTCTGCCAGGCTAACAGGTTTATTCTGGGCAGATAGAAAGACTTCGCCACTTTCAAGGTGGAAATAGATCTTGAAATTTAACTCTGACACTTCTACAGTCTTCTGTCATTAACCCATAAAGACCCAAACGTCCATCAAAAGCATCTAATGATATAAAATGTTAAGTAACTATTAATCCATTAATCATATCAATTTATGTAAATAATTTCTGTAAAGTACAGATATGCATCTTTTCATGGTAATCACATATGACCCACTTAAATGTTCAGAGGCCCTAAACACTAGCCCTAACCTTATGATGAAAACAATCTTTCCTTCGATTTAAAAAAAAAATCTTCAATTTTTTTTTCAGTTTTGTCATAACTTTTGAATTAACTATGTTGTTATGAATATCTAAATTAAATATGGTAAATGAATTGTAGGAAAATTCCAGATTTTATTCTGAGGATAATATTATAATAAGTGATGACAAATTACTTTGGAAATGTTAAATTCAGAGAAGTCCCACTGGGACTTTATGGGTTAAAATATAATCGATACCAATTGGCAGTAAAACTGTGTTTATCTAAACTTCCTTGATTGAGGTGAAAATGTTTAGACTGTTGTTGAAGATTGACATGGTCGAGAACACCGACTGTGGGAACTGAAGACCAAAGTAAACTTGGAACATATGTGGTATGAGAGCTTCTTGGATGGTCTCTGTCTATCCTGACAGCAGTGTATGTACTGTATTATCTGTACCAGAGATAGCAGACACGCATTATTCTGCCTATATTTTGCAAACTGTTGGCATCAACTAGAGCTGTCATTGATAACAGGCTTTAAATAAAAAATATGCATCTACAATCATCTGGTTATTCAGTTCCATATTTATGTATGTATTAGTGTGAGACTTATGTTCACTGACTCGAGTACAGTTATTTCTTGATTTATTCATTGTCATATTTTTTCCCTCTTTACTTTTACTCCACTGATGTTAATTTCAGCAGTTGACAACGTCTGTCTAAGCTATAAATAGCAAGGAAAATATATGCCAGGTAAGGGAAAGAGAAAAAAATATAGCCACACAAAGAATATCCTGCTGAACCACCTTTTAATATGATTACGGGACACATTTGCAGTGGTCTTGCAATGTTGTCGTAAATGTCAGAACATTTATTTCCATCTAGATATCCATTTATTTTTCCTCAAGATCTTATATCGGTGATGACAGTTGGAGCACCGTGTAAAGAGTTCTCCATCCCAAAGAGACAGAGTTCAGGTCTTGACTCTGTGGTGACCAGTGTGTTATAATTTGATCCTAATGAACCCTGTCATTGTCCTTTTGGAGTAATGGTCATCCAAGAAGAACGAAATCCATTATATTCAGATTAAACTGATCTCATTTTATGAACACATAACATTAATGAACCGAGACCCAATCAACTGAACCAACCACAGATCTTAACACTGCATCCACTGCTTGTGGAGGTGAGACATAATGGCCTCAAATAAATTCACTATATTGCAGCGTAGTTATGTATGCAGTGTAATGGATGATATGACAGAATACTAAAAAGCTTTCATTATTTTTTCGCTGTAGGTGACAAAGTTACTACTCCAAAGAGCAGTGACTAAAGCTGTGCTATGTATTAAGACCACAGGATAGAGCAAGTTTTATTGTTTACTCATATTTTTTTCAGTTTCCTAGTGGTGATTCATTTTTTGGTTCAGGTTAAAAGAGACACGAGCGTCAATATAATCCACGTAAAATAAAGAGGAAAGGAATGTATTTCTAAATATCCCGGGCATCCTAACAGGTTATTATGCAGAAAACTAGTCACTCCTGTACTGATTGTCTTCTTTTTTAATTAAGTACATAACATTTGTCTGGATTGTTTCATCACATATTTTTGTAGTAGTTGTACTTTCCAGCAGAGCAACAATAGGGCTTCATCCTAATAGGTTTTTGTCTGTTTTGCCTTAATTGTGCTACATTTAGACTCTTAATATCAGAAAAAACAAGCACATTCATTCCCTTTGAGTTGTGTAGAAGATCATTTCCTATCTGTTTCCCCCGTGACTGCTTTTCAATTACACCACACCTTTTCCGAGCCAATACAACAGGCTTTCTGTGATGAAGCTTGCGTTAAACATCATGGGTGGAGAGGTGTGAGCCCAGTGGAGACTAGTTATTGAAAGACGCAGTTCTTATTGACAGGAATACAACTGGGTACGTACTGCCCACGGGTTCTCGGGAAGAATGACCAAAGAGAGGACGTGACAAAGAGACAGGAAGGGAGGGATAGTGGAGGGCAATATTATTGCATGTCTTTATGTAGAAGATGTTGCATCACATTGTCCTTTTTTTTCTCCGCTTATTCTATAAATGAAGATGTTGTAATGTCGTGAGGAACGGCTAACACATAAAACCAGTAAGCAATTTTGCACATACCATGCCGTGTCTGGGTGCGATTATAATCATGATGTATTCCTCCTTTTTTGTTGTCATGATGTGGTCATTATGACATTGTGATGCAGTGCTCTGTAATCATACATTTTCTTCCCTTCAGTGTATTTTATGATTTGTTGTACACACTTGCTGCACACACCCACATTTGTATGTGAGTTATAGGTACTGAAATTGTGCAAATTAAACATTCCAAAGCACAGCGAGAGGAAGATCCTGGTGGCTATGTGTGTGTTGGCGCAACAGTGAAACTACAAATCATGTGTACCGTAGATCACTGACACTGATTTGGATGAACAGTCGCCACACAGCTAAATTCAATCACAGGATCATAGCAGACGTAACTCTCAGAGGAGCGGGGCAGCCTTCAGGGGTTTTTTTATCGACCAGACAATTTCATTAGCATGTGTCAGTTAAATCTTTGAAAGTGCCTTGTCCTCTCAGCGTTCATACGGGTGCTTGAAATCCTTGAAAATGCTTGAATTTCAATGTTGTGTTTTCATGGTCTGAAAAGTGCTTGAATTTTAGTTTGGGCTTGAAGTACTACTGTCATACGATTAATGTATTTTTAATATGAACTCAAGCTAAAACTATGTGCATGTGTTTTGTGTAATTTTTCTTCATCTTTGGCGTGGGGTGAGTGAGTGTACCTGAAGAACGCCCTTTTTTTGCATGAAACATTGTGTGCCTTTTACATTTCTACACTTTTTGCTATCATGATAGCAAATGTAGATGTTTATAGCAGAGTATAGTGTGAATTTTGATAAGAAGTGAAAAAAAAATCATGTCTACAGTGTATGTCTTCCTGTAGATATGCAATTCACTCCAGCAATAAGGTGTTGTGCTGGAAAAGCTTTAAAAAGTGCTTGAATTTGACCTTGAAAAATGTGTACAAGCCTTGTCCTTTATTCATTGGTTGTTTTATTACTTTCTTTCCACAAATGGAGGTGTGACTTATTAATGAATTGTCAAACTTTAGTGCATATTAAAATTATGATGGTCCAAGAACATTTAAACTTTACACACTCCTTATTTTCTAGCATGTGCACAAGCAGAGCAGCTCATAACAGTCCAATCTCTAATTTGGCCTCATTTGACTCACCTAATACCACTATTTGTCTGCCCCCTCTGTCCCCTTCTTTGTGTGTAACTATCATTTGTCTGGTCTAGACTCGTTCAGTGATGCGTTCAGGCACTAAACACGCACGGAGTTCCCCGGTGTTTTGTACGTCTTTGAGAATGAGGGTTAGCCTTGATAGCTTTGCGAGATAGAGCATGTGCATGTTTCCACTTATCCGTCCTGCCGAGGTTTTGCTGCGTGGTTCTGCGAAGGGGCAGGCTCTGTCTAGTCACACTGGAAATTCCAGAGCTGGTCTTTATTGCATTGTATGGATTTGTTGTTTGGCTCTGGCCCTCCCAGCATAAGCAGCCAACAATTTTCAGAACTCGTGTCAATTAAATGAGAAAGTCATGGCTCTATAACCTGTAGGGTGAGAAAGACGGAGACATTTTTAAAGAATGAAAAGCTGTTTATGGTCAGTAAGTAAGTAGTCAGTTACTTTCTTCTGTGTGCTTTCCATTTCAATAAATAAGTCAATTCTGTGTATTCATTATATATAGTGATTTTTCCTTTTTTTTTTTTTTACAAGCTGTGTTTTTGGAGGTCAAGAAGAATACACAACACTGACGCACAGTCTGAGAAACGCACAAACACACTGGCGTCGTATTTGTTTAAAGTACATGATTTTCAAGTATGATGATTTCACTCTGTCATCATCTCCCTGTAATTTAGTATATTGTAGATTATTTTCTTTTTCTCTCTGGCAGGTGTTGACTAGGTGTGATATGGAAGTGATAATGATGTTTAATGCTGTCTGCTCAATTTGCCTAACTAATTACAGTACTGGTTATTATAACTAGGATTGGTGTCATTTTGGGATAATTGGTGTGTGCTCATTATTTCACGGTGTTGGTGGCTGACTTTTTAATGAACCAAATGTGAAAACAGACGCATCTGCAGTGTTGACTGGTCGACAGCCTCCTCAGTGTAGCTACTGTAGAGTAATATTACTGCTCTTATGCTTTATTTTTAAACAGGTGCACTGCAGAAAAGCACAGAAAACAAGTACATAGTGTTTTTCACTATTTAATATGTAGTGGAATCTAGGTGTGAAAATACAGATTATAACCAACTAATTTTCTTCCATTCCTCCCGTGTGGTGACTACTAAAACACAAAAACCCTCTTAGAATGAATGTTCTTCTTGGCTTTTAGGTTGAAGGAATATTGAATCAGCTCTACACTTAATAGAGTAGGTGATGGCCGTACACATTAATATCAAACTACTGTAGGAACACAGTAGCAAAAACATCTCATATTCCAGAGGACTAAGACACAACAACCCTGACTTACAGGTAATTATACACTAATGAAAACAACACTATGAACATTATAATTAATTTCCACATTTAGATATCTCTAAAATACACTAAATCATATACGCCAAAATTTGCTAATGCAAATCTAATCTTGTTAAAGTATACATTTAAAAAATATATACATTTTTTGCCTAATTTGTTGTAATTAAATTAATGGTTCTGAGTACATGCAGAAAATACAAATACATGCATTACGTCAACCGTCAACTTCTGTGCTTTGTAAATAATTGCAATCAGCCAAAAAAAAACCCTATTGATTGACCTGTAGTGCATGGAAAGTTTTTCCACATTTTTACAGAATGTTCACAAGTTGTGGGTTTCTACAATGAGACATTGTTTGTAAATTTATACGAGGACAACTCCCACTAAGAAAATTAAATGTAATGCCTAAGCCTTTTCCCATCTAGGAAAAGGAAATACTTCCAACTTCACATTGCCCCCTGGTAATCCAGAATGCCAGGCATTGGTGCATGCTTCCTATCTGCTGTTCCAGCTCGTCCCCTGTTACTGCTCTAACAATGGACCTCTGATGGCCCATAAAACAAAAGCATGTCAACCTGAGCATAGTGTACCAACTGTTGCTCCTTCTTCCTTCCTGCTTTGGGGAATAATGCGTTCCAGCTTTTATTAGACTTTATTATTGGCAGCGCTCGCTCACAGGTCTGGGAATGCTTTTAGTGGGCGGGCTATTGTTTGATAGCAGACATGGCTGGTGGAAAGGGGTTTGGCAAATGCTAAACACCAGCTGATGAACAGGAGAAAATAAGAGATATATGTGCCCAGACGGAGATCGTATGAGTCTTGCACAGTAATTGTACTGGACCAAAATGGCTACTGAAGCTCTATAAAAGTAGACAGGAAGAGTGGTATTTCTGTCAACAAGTTGCTCTGTGTTGGACACAAACCGTGCAGATCACAGGGAAAAAAACACTGGGCTGAGAATGCCAAGTGTCTTAAACACATGACAAGAGCAATTTAGCATGATCTTAGACTTGGCACTCTCTGAGGGCGAAACAGGGTGTGAGCCCACACTTGAATTAGAGACTAACAGAGATTAATTTAATACTTGGGAGTTTTTTAATGCCTCACACTTTCAAGTCTACAGCGATTTATTGGATCAGGTTGCCAGCATCTATAAAAATCACATTTTAAGACGTAAAAAACAAATATCTTCTCTTGGCCTATATAATTATCTTGCATTTTCAGATGCCAGTCCCTCTCTCACTGGCCTAAGATAAATATTGGATCGAAGATGGTACAGACGGATGGCACGGGAAGACATAATTCTGTCAACTTGGTCTATTCAGTGTGAAGATGCCCAATTTAGGTGTACATTTTGTTCTTAAAGGCAAACACTGTTTCTGTTGAGTTCTTCCTTCATTTACCCTCACCACATTTCACAATACATCAGAGCCACCAAGATGGTAGCGTATTGGAATCAATGTGCCATGAAATGTGTAGACTTAATAGTTTGGTGCAATAATTTACTCATTCAAAGTAAACAGTTTGCTTTTTACTCTGCAGTATAATGCTGCGTGTGTGTGAATGCGTGTGCGTTTATAGTGGGGCTATAACATAAATATAAAAGGGGAAATGGGAAATATAAAAATTTATGTCAGTTCATTTTTGTGAAATAGAAACTAAAAAAGTGTTATGATTAATTTACTTTTCAGAGTTGACTCAGATTTTTCTAACTGCGACTGGATAAATACCAGGGTTGTGTCAGGTAGGGCATCCCATGTAAAAACTCCTGCCCAAATCAAATATGCTAATTGGATTCACTGTGGGTACCCCAGAAGGGAAAAAGTTGAAAGGACTCATCATGTCAGCCTTCATTCAGCCTCTGTCAAAACCACTGATATTCACATACCATTCTGTTAAACAGATATTAAACAGTATCAGTCTGTTGTTAAAACCACTGTTGTTAAAACTGCTGCCACTATTGGTTCATTTGTTGGGAACCTGGTATGTTAGGCTTCAGGGCAAGACTGTATGATGACAAGAAAAATATTTTAAATGTAGCATACATGTAAATTAAGCCATTTTTAGGTGGATGTTTTAAGATTTTATATAACTAGTACAAATGAAACCTTTTCAGCTTTCTGACGTGGTTTTGCATATGCTTATAAAATACTCCTGTCTTATATCCACACCTGGACATTCAGACACACATTGTCACACCTCCTGTTCAATATTTTGTATTTATGTTCAGATTCCGGCGACAGGTAGAGTTAACCTCCAACAGGGTAAAACATATATTTTAAGGAAGGCTCTGTGTAACTTATGTCTTATAACAAATGTCTAATCATTCATCTTTGTATGAATGAATATCACATGTTAAAATGCTTATAGAATTTACTGTACTTGTTAAAACAAGCACAGTATGCTTCTATGAGTTTTTTTTTTCCTCCCAATTCAACACTACATTACGGCTCAAACCTTTATGTTGACAAAACCCCAGCACTAAAGTTTTTAAAGCACACAAACTACAGGGAGTTGGTAGCAAACGTCTCATTGATGGAGAGACATCCACCTCAATAATTCAGACCAGACAGATCAAAAAGATGTACACTTCAACTCCATCACACAGGCCTTTTCTTCCCTGATATCAACCTGGTATTTGCAGATAGCTGGTAACAAGTGTTTGCTGTCAGACATCATAAGAGCCACTGACTGACTGAAGTAGTGGCACACTGTTCCATCTACTCACCCCTGCTTAAGAAATGACAATAATGGATAGCCACCTGTTGTCATGGCAGCCCTGTAAACTGCTGCAGGTGCAACATGATCACATTTACTAGGCTGTTAGTGTTCTCAGAGAGTTATTCATTCATTCATTCATCTTCCAACCCGCTTTATCCTTTGCAGGGTCGTGGGGGTCACTGGTGTAGGCTTTTTACACATAGTCTAAAAACAAAACAAAAAAACTTGCTCATTTTAATTCCAAAGAGCACCTGAAGAAAAATGTATTCATCCTGGATGAAGGATATCTAATTTGAGGCACTGAATGGATCAAGTAGACACAACTGATGTATAAAATAAATAAATAAAACATAACAAAAGGCTTATGCACTCTGTGGTATTCCTTACTGACAGCGCTATTTTGACTTTCTCTCATGCATTAGCTTTGAGTCACTGTTTAGTGAATACTGAAAATGTGAAATCCTAATGTTAATCCAATATATTTTTAATATGCAGTTTAGAACATTGATATTGAATCAAATCCTAATATTTCAAGGTAATGCGATTACAAATTGCCTCCCATATAGAGAGATGTACTAATTTAAAAAATGAGAATATGTGAGGTTTATTTATTAGAGGTGAAGGGTTTTATCATAAGCCATGTTTGGGCTTAGTATTTTGACACAGGTTTAGCCACTGCGTTGTGACAAATAATTGGATTATAAGGCCCAGATTGAAGCAGGGAGCATTATTGAGGACCATGCTCTCAACCCCCTGTAGAGAAGGCCTTAAGAAAGATGTTCCCTCCATACAACATTATCTGAAGTACATGTTACAGGGGATTTTTTCTTTCAGCTCATCAGTTAAATCTCAGCTCTCACATAGCCTAGATTGTGAGTTTTTGTCTCTTTTTTGTTTTTGTTATTTTTTTATGTATCAAATGTGTACATTTTCCGCAGGGCTTATTCTATTCATGAAAAAAAAAAACATAGATTTGTTTTGGCGCACACAGCCTTCAGCGAAGCGTATAAAATCAATTCAGAGTCTGTAGAGGCACACATGTACACACAAACACGTATGCACACATTGCAACACATGGACATTGCTATTTTGTCTCAGTGCTTTTCACTCTCTCTCTCTATCCTACTGTGTTTGACCAATGCTTTTCTGCAGCATTCAAGCCATAGCTTGTTAAGTCATAGTTGGAACATTCAGTACAAAATGAACAAGTGCAGTATTCTGTTATTGGCCATCACTGTGTGTGTGTGTGTGTGTGTGTGTGTGTGTGTGTGTGTGTGTGTTTATAGTCCATCAGCCTAAAAGGTACAATAGACTAGTGGGATCATTTGTTGTCTAAGTTTTCTGAGAATCTCCTCCAAAACTGTCAGAATGACTTGATATTTGTTCTGGACCATCTTTGAGGCAAGGTCTATTCATGGAAAGAATTGGGAAATATTGATTTCTTTTAAGCATTTTCTCTGAATTTTTTAAATGTTAAAAAATCCCCATTGATTTATAATGACACATTTCAAAGTACTATAACTTCTTAGCTGTTGAAGATATGATATAATTACTATTAGCCACTGACAGGAAGTCACATATGGGCTTTCATTTGGTGCCATGATGTTTGATCCTGGGTGACCTTAAAATGTTAAACGAATGCCAATTAATGTCTTGAAATATGCCGGTGGACTGCAGGGCCCTCAGTCCTATTCATTTTTTAGATCCATATTAGCTTTGGCTTGTATAGCAACAGCGTACTTGTTTGCTCAGAAACTAGTTTTTCCTGGCAGCCGCCCAGTTCTCCTGCCGTTCACGTTGAGTCCTCCCCAGTAAATAGCCCTCCACTGCATTAATACACATGAACAGATCATTTAGATGCAATTGCTCATTTGGAAGCACATGGTTTTGTGATGCATCATTCAGACATTACAAAGTGACTCTGTGGCAGCTCCTTTCACTTCCTGTGAGTTGAATTTACACTATCGTTATTATCTACCAGTGAAACCAAAACTGCTGTGTGTTTTCATTGGCCTTGGCCTACTTGCCAGAGCTCCACAGTTTTCTTCCTGCCTCTACTCCTCCTCAGTGAAGTTTCACTGATATTCTGTGTCACAGTCCTGACGCAGCACTTCCTCACTCTCTCCTCAGTTTCAGCTCACCCCTACCCTGGGGGGGTGGTGGCTGCCTCTTTTGGACAATGCCCATCCTTGTTTGCATTAACGTCTCATTTCGGGAATCCCAACATTGCTGGTAACCACTGGTGGATCAGTGTGATGAGGTCACTGTCTCTATTTAGCCTCCCGCACCACCACCACCACCCCCCAAACAGACAGAAACACACACTCTTCCTCCCATGGCAAAGGGGTTGTGTGAGTCGCTTCAGAACAATGGAGGCTTTCTCCATTGGGCTCATCTGGGCTGTTAGACAGAGAGACAGACAGACATGGAGACAAGCTAATGCAAGACAACGACATCCTGCTTTTGACACTTTAATGTCATGAGCATTAACAATTACAGTATTTGCAGCACCCCTGAACTCTGCCTCCCACTCAATGCACACTAAAAACGGCACACTGTTCAGATTCAATCTTCTTTTAGCCAGGGATACATTTAATTATGTGTATTGTGTTCCACTTGAGAGAGGCAGAACCAAACAACGATGACCAGCAGTTGCACTCTTACTGTGGCATTTCGGTTATGTCATCACGTTGCGCCACTCGTTGTTCGAACCTACTTGCAGCCTTTCACTTTCAGAATGAATTTGTGATCACTTTCACTCTCACTACAGGGTTACAAAGAGACCTGACTTATGCACCAAAATATAACCAGTTACTTTTCATCCTTATCTGGTGGAAGCTACCACTGCAGTTGATATTCCCTTCTGATAAATATTCCCTTTTGATTTACATCCACCATTCCCCTTAGTGAAGCATGTTCTAGCTCTGTAAAATAACACAGACAGTTAATGTAAAAGCCAAAAATGCAATAAATGTTTTTTTTTTGTTTTTCCTTTGTTCATGAATCAAATGTCATACATCACTGTGAAGTTCTTACTATTTCCCAACAGTTGTTCTATTTATTTTAATGAATCCTGATATATTTCAGGAAATTATGACAATTAATTGATGGTTTGTGCGGCATGTTTATTTGCAAACTAATTTTCTTGGTCAGTGGGTGGAGTTTGATTAGAGACACTGCGTCTTCTGATTGAGATGAGTGTCTATAGATGATTAAGGTTTGTATGGTGCGATACGGCCGTAAGTGTTATGTATGACTGAAAGAGGAACCACCTTTGTTATCATTTCACACCATTTCCATAGTTGAATGATGTGCATCCCCATCGAGCATCTGTGACTGTCGTTAAGTACATTGGCAGAGGTTCGAGCAGCTTCAGTACTTTTCCATTTCATCCTAAATCACTCAGTGGCAACAGGACGTCCTGTTGCATCATGTGATCTGGTAATGGGAAGTTTGTCGGGATTAGGCTACTGTTGTGACTTTTTTTTCACCAGAAGTGTGATTTCCCTCCTCTTTTCCTCTCCTTTACAGGTCAGATCCTCTGCTACTGCCTTGTGCAAATTTAGAAAACTTTTAATTTGCTAAAATAATTTGCCAATCAATCTGTATTAATAGGAAAAGGCCAAGTATTGCTGCTAATCTGTTCAGATCATTTGTGTGCTCTATTTCTACCAATGTTATGCCGATTAAAAGAGGACATATTGTTCCTGTTATTTTAACTAGTTAATCTAAGTCTCATAGAGCCCAGAAAGTATACTTTAAGTTTCAGCTCAAAATACCTCTCACACAATTGCAATTATCATGCTGCTGCCTACACTCCATTTCTGTTGGTATCATGGATAACATTATGTAGAGACTCAGGAAAACTACAAGTGCTGGAATGCCTCAGGGCAATAGCTGTGTGTGTACTAATATACACAAAATGCTTGAATTTCATTGTCGTGTTCTCAAGGTCTTGAAAGTACTTGCAATTACAACTATGTGATGTGATTATTCAATTTATTTTTATATAAACTCTGTTGGGTTAGATGGCAAAACAAAGCTACTTGCACAGAGGTGATCCATTTTGAAAAATGTAACTTCATGTCAAAAACAAAATTTGGCAGGTGTTCTCACATCGACTTCAGGTACATTTTTATTAATCTTTGGTGCAGTGTGAATGCATCTGAACACCAAGTGTCATCACTTTTTTTGCATAAAACTTTGTGTTCCCATTTAATTTCTAAACTTTTTGCTGTTATGAAACGTAATATAGTAAATGTACTCCTATAGATATGTAGTTTACCTCAGCAATACTGTGATGTGCTGGAAAAATGGAAACGATCCTTAAAAGTGCTTGAAAGGTACTTGAATTTGACCTTGAAAAATGCACATGAACCCTGTACACAGGAGTGTAAATAGTTTGTTTCAGAGCCAGTTATCTAAAGATGAACTTTATGTACTTCTCCATTGAGTGATCCACACTTTAACCTTATTTTAGATTCCCTGGGCCCATTATATATCAGGAAAAGAGACATGAAATTCTTATTTTTCACAATATCTCCCCATTAACGTACTAACCTCTTGAACTTTATTAAAGAAAAGAATGGTGTGTCTTATGTCTGTCCTTATGCCTACTGTCTGCGGTCTTCCTCAGCATTTGGTGCAGTGGAATACTGGGAATCCAGAATGTTTGCTCCAGCTGGTGAAGGAGCTTATCCAGCAGTACCACCACTACCAGTGCCAGCGTCTGCGTGAAAGCTCCAGGCTGCTCTTTGAGTACGACAGCCTGCTGGAGGATCCCAACTACGGGCGCAACATGGAGATTTACGCTGGACGCAAGAACAGCTGGGTCCGTTGTAACAAAAGCTTTACAAGTGACCCTATATCCCTCCATATAACAACATTTATATGACAATCAACTATTACAATTTTTTAAGGTCTAATGTAAATTGCAATGATTATTTATTTAGTTAATCAAATCCTTTCTGTTCGGTTATACAATCCTGTCCCATAATATGATTATAGGTCATGCCATCACACAACAATATATAATGACATCTTCCCGGTAATTTCTAACTAATTTGGTACTCTTGAAGTGGTATACAATGATATCTGTGTTTGCTGAGTAATTTTTCACTGTTTAAAAAGTTGTGATATGCTTTTTGATGTCATCATGGAGGTGTGTGATTAGTTGTGGTCAGATGTGTACTCGTTGCACAAGATACTGTACTAACCACATCCTCACATCTATCTGAAATATCAAAACTGGAATAGAGTACAATGGCACAATGTACAGTTGGGAGATGCTCATAGATACCTGTAGTGTCTTGGCAATCATTTATTACTGAATAATTGTTAATTGAAGCATTATAGAAATGCCACAGGCCCCAAATTCTACAACATCAGGGAGCCTGTTTGTGTTGTATACACCACACCTCAAATCATCATCGCTAGACATTTCAGTAAAAAAAGTCTATTGCAATTCTCTAAGAACAGAATCTGTCAGAAATAAATGGAAAAGGACTTTTTTCATGCCAGAGAATATGAAACATGAAAAGCTGAGGCCATTCTAATAAAGCAAAGGCAAAGGTAAAAATGTTGTCCTTCAAACTTTATATTTCCTTAAAGTGACAGAGAAAAATACAACATTAGGTTTTAGAAAATAGACGGTGCGTGGTAATGTTTCTGAGGTTGGAAGATTTGGATCTTCGTTGGCAGGGAAATGCACATAAAGACGTTGATGATGTGTTTACTTCCAATCCCACCAGGGAACATGGACGAGTGTTAACCACCACCAGCCCGGGGATTCATTTCAGTGTGTGTATGAATAAGCACTGAACCATGATGAGGTGGATGTTAAATGACGATGCAAAATTTTCTGGGTTTTGGGGTAACAACCCCTAACTTTAGTGTAAGTCATTTTATGTGTGGCTGAGGAAAGGTCAGCATTTCAGCAGGTTTTATAATATGTGCTTATACGACTTTGTAACAGAGAAGTGTTTTTCCGTTTAGTGCTTTTCAGGCTTCAAATTGACAGTGTGCTTTAGTATCAGGTTTAATATGTATACTTCAGCTTCATTTTATATTTTGTTGCTCTGTGATTAGAAATTCCCTGGCCTGAGTGTGAAAGTTTGACATATAGTGTTTAGAGTAAATCAAATTACATTAGAGTAAATTGAACTTTGTTGATCCTCTGCGCAAAACCAACACTGGACGTACACACGGGAAATACTACAAGAAAATAGAAAATCCAAAAACTATAAAAAGAAGACAGGATTGAAAATAACAGGTGAACTGAACATTGTACATTACTAGTAGAAACTACAGGTAGTCTTTCTTTTATTTGTTATATATTGCACATGTTGCATTTTTGACATAAACTTTGTCATTTTCTATATCACCTGCTTCTTTTTGTTCCAGACTGGGGAGTTTTCCGCCCGTTTCCTTCTCAAGCTTCCTGTGGACTTCAGCAACATCCCCATCTATCTCCTGAAGGTAGTTTAACCACCACATCTACACACAGATGTCAGTTGTGCACACCTTAATGTTTCTGTTCCCATGATAGACCATCCCCAGAATTAAGTGATTCATTTTCCAATGATGGATAACGCGCGCAGGTGTTTGCGTGTATTTTTCGCCACATGTGGGCAATTGATAACAGTAGGGTTTATTTAAATGAACTTGAAGTACGTGTGTTTCTGTGTGTGTAGACTACGGTCTTGGGGGCTGTGAGTTGACTAATCAGCAAGCCGTCACTCTCGATCTGCTCTGAGCCGCGTGGTGTCTGCAGGCAGCTTAGCCCTCCCTCGCCATCTCTCCTCGCTCTCTCTCTCTCTCTCTTTCTCTCCCTCGTGTTTGTAATTGCTTTCACCCCTCTCTCACTCTCTCCACTCTCTGTCTCCCTCTCTAACCCCTTTGTGCATGCCGGAGGCCCTGGCTCTCTGGCCTTTTCCACCCCGGCCTCTGTTTGTGAAGGGAAATGATGGTAAACATAAGGGAAACAGCAACCATCATCAGTCTCACATCCGCCGTTGTCCCCGTGTCTCTCAGTCCCAGAACCACCGCGACTCGTCTCCCTCCGCAGGCTTTGAGTGAACTCATCCAAAAGTCCAAGTCGTATCTCAGAGCCGCGCTGCTGCTCATGGTGATTTTTTTTCTTTTTCTTTTCTTTTTTTTTTCTTTTACCTGCATGTCTTCAGGCAGGAAGGTTTCCAGACACAGCCCTGAGGGGAGCTTTATTGGTGACATTTTTTTTTCAAATAAGCACACTGTCACTTGCTGGAGACTTGGGGAATTCTATGCGAAGCCTTTGAAAACTGAGGCAGACACAGTGACACCTTTAACCAGTGGGTGGTGGCAGCTGTATAGCCAGTGACACAGCGTTGTCAAAAAAGAACTCTCTGTAACATTAAGTGATTTTATTAGAGACGAAATCTGGGGATTGGATGTACATTGCTGTCATACTGATCATATCATGTTCTAAGCTTCAGATGCCCATACACACACAAACTCACAGTATTATGCTGTATTTGGCAGCTAGGGTATACATAGTATCACCATGGGAGCACTTGAAGACTGAGGAAGAGAGTCGACTCACAGAGAGGAAAGTAATGAACATCAGCCTACACCTTGTCCACCTACGCATTACAGAGGAACAAGATTATGCAGCATATAGGCTGGACTCTAAGAACACAAATGTACTGTATGCCAAACCAATGACCTGAATTTTCACTTCGACAGTTGTCACGCAATTAGCTCTGTCAGTGTGAATGCTGTCTTGCTTTCTTGAGTCGTTTGTTTTTGTAGATTGCACATTTCTTTACATATTCACATACACGCACTGTTATAGACCAGTGAAGTGCATCTAAATCACTTTAATACCCATGTTTATTACAAACGTCCAGTATAGGTTCCTGAAGCAGAAACGTATATGCTGCGCATTGTAAAGAAATGGAAGGACATCGCAAGTTTGTTCAGCGGAAGCTTGTTTGGGTACACGGTTGGCCGTTTTTAATGGCTTGCAAGTGGAAATTTGTGGAAGTGCTGTGCACATGCATCACCTCACCAGTCTTCTTCAGCTTATGGGTCATTGTTTCAACCATGCAAAAGTGAATCTGTTGATTTCTGTCGCTTTGGTCTTGACTAACATTCAGATTGCATCGAAAAGCCACTGACTACAGCAGAACTGTTTTCAGTCCAGGTTTATTGTACTGTTGTTTTGGCATCGTCTATGCACAAAATTAAGCAGAAAAATAATATTGATTGCAACATTCCTCCAGAGAAAAACATGTAAGACTTTTTATTTTGGGTTAGCTGACAACCTGATAAGGAAGACAGTATTATTCTACAGTGGCTGTCAAAACAAGGAAAAGACAGGGTGAAAAAAATATTTGGCTGTTGTTGGGGAAACATTGTGGTGATGGTTCTAAAATATCTGCATCATCGACACATCTTTTTGGTCTTAGTTAAAATAAATGAGGGTACAGCAGCTAGAGATTGTTGCTGCTTGGGCAGAAACATTAGCATAAGAGTTTACAGCCTCTTATCAGCAGGTCTGTCTATACCAGAGTCAACACTTGAAAAATCTAAAAGGTGTTGCGTTGCAGACAGAAGATAAGCCCACAGCCAGGTATTGTAGGTAGAGGTCAGACTGTTGACCCTGATTTGAATCAGCCTCCCCATCAAATCCATGGATGTCCTTGCGTTAGGGGGGGATTTGGCACTGATGCGGAAATCTGTTCAGACATAGGCTACTCTGAACTGGTGGTGAATGCCGAGATGTTGCTGGTGGGTGCAGAGCTGCGGAGGACGACCGTTACCTGGAGCGAAGCATCCGCGTGGTCTGAGCTCACCACAGTGGACATGTTTACCTACCTCCATGGACTGTCCGGCCTCAGGGAGAGGGGAGGAACTCTAGTTTATTTATTCCTTTATTTATTTTAAAGGGGGCAACCTGTCATAGTCAGATGAGTCAGAAGTACAATGAGATGATTGAAAGAAATGCACACAGGTACACTCATCTTGTGATTGTATCTTGGTTGCTATCTGCTTGATCTTACTTTTTCCTCAGTGTCAACTATGGCATTTATCCCATGGCGTATTTGTGCATATTGTTGGGTTGTGAATGTCATGTTCGTTGTAGTTTTGATAAAATGTGTTTGATTTTTCCAGGACAGTAGCATCACATAAAGTACTGCCACTCTCTGCTGCTGTTTTAACAGCAAATGAAAGCACATATTTTCCTCCGATTAAAACCATGACCCTTAGTTAGAAGATGTCACCTCTGCATGCATGTTCTTGGAATATCTTTCTGTCCAGCCTTACTCAGAACGACATACATGCATGTATGCGCAACAGAGGTTTGTCTCAACATGTCCACACTGATCAGTATGAAGTGAGTCCTCTGCTTTCGCTTCACTTGAGTTTGTTTCCTTCGCAAGCACTGAGCTGGGCCACCGTTTCAACAGCAATTGCAGTCTATGTGTTTTGTGGTCAAGGGCCTCAGGCAGATGTCATTGATCTAATATGTTGATGTTCCAGGTGACCCAAAGTCTTGTGATATTGCACTTACATGGAATTTTCTGACTTGGTCGTCTTGGCTTGATCCTCTAAGATGCACTTTGTTAAGCTTACTTAGAGTTTTATATGGACGTTTTGAACCTAACAACCAGTATCATGATGCTGCAGCTGATTTTTCCTTGAAAAAATGCACAGCTTACCTGAAGGCAGGTTGTATTGAGCTCTGGGCATCCCCACAACCTTGTTTTGTCTCTACAAGCTGTGCATGCTCCAGCAAGAGCACTTAACATCTAATTATTTTTACTCTAATTATTTTTGGTCTCAGTCCTAGCCTGCTCACGCCCCCACACATGCACACACTTTAACCTCTGAAGCTGCGGCTGACAGGGGATGGTCAGGGTGAAGCAGAGCCGTTGGCTCTCGTTCTGTCTTTTCATTCACTTCTTCCAGCGTCACTGACTCGATTATTTCTGTACTTCCTATTTTCCTGTCTTGTTTTTTTTTTTTAAATCCAAAATGTCAGCTTTAATTAACAGTGGACAAATGTTGCATTGTTTAATAGTTTTTGGAGAAGTAAAAGATTAAACACACAAACTGTTGAACCTGAGGAAAGGAATCAGACCTTCTGTGACGTAGAGGTCATGTCAGTCTTACCTGTATTTGTTTTAATGATATATTCCTGCTCCTGTCAGAATAGTTAAGTGCCTCCAATCAACGTCAGAAAACACTAGATGTGGGGGGAGTGGAAAAGTTCCCCCTAATGATCCTCTCCAAACATGCTCCTGACAATCCTCAGGGCTGTGTTGAACAAACGGATCTGTCTTCCACCTCAGCAACAGGAGGGTGAGCGCGGAGCTCCGTCCCTTCCAGGGGCACTGTGGAGAGACTGAGGACAGATTGAGGGTATTCTGGGGATTGGTGGGGGAGTGCAAGGGCAAGCATATCACAACGAAGCTGTCTGTGCAAAGAAGTAAGGAGCCATGTAAGGGCCTCAGTATTGTCATGACACACAACACAGAGCAGGCTGCTTTTACCCTGCAAACTTGACCATGGTTATACCTCAGACTTGAACAGCACAATCAGGAGTTGAGTCCTCTATAGTATAGTATAGAGTATAGTACTAGTCATTCATAGCCCTCTCTACACTACTGAAGGGAGGTCTAGCACCATCTACTATGATTCCGGAGTCAGGGAAAAAAACCTCTCTGGGTTGTTTGAAGGGTTTCATTTCTTCGAACAAATGCCAATCATCTTGGATATATAACAGGAAACAATGTCAATGCCTTGGCAATGTTGGATTGTTTTGCTGGAACATGTGCACATGGACAAGCAAGCTGTGATGTTTACATGACTAAATTGCCGCAATAACACCATATATATAAAATACATGTCTTTGTCAAAGCATGCCATTTTCGATTGTGGCTTATGTTGTTCTTTCACGACACGAAAATGGCAAAACACAGATTGCACAACGGAGGGGAATTCTGACTGAAATAGTGACCCAATGATGAGATTATTCAGAGTCCATCCTGTGAGTCAGACTATTGTATTGACTATGTATTACACCTTTGTATACTGTTGCATTCATAACTCAGTAGTATGAAGTGGCCTTTTTAACTATTACATTGTACAAAACACAATGTTGTTTCACAAAAACAACATTTCACAAAACGGGATATTCACCTGTTCTGAAATATTGCTACATTTTGCAAAATGTCTTTATTTGTAAAATGTTGTAACCAGCCATATAAGAACATTCCAAGTGTTCCACTGTTCAATAGATTACAGTATAGTCAGTTATTTAAAAAGTATGGTGCTGTATTGCTTATATATATGTTTGTTGTTGTCATTTTATTTTTATTAGAATTAAAATGCCACAAAGACCAAATTGTTTTATTTATTTGATGCACCTTTCTACACTGATGTTGTTTACTTTGCTAAATAGCTCAAAGGCATTCAGCAGTTCATGGTTTTAAATGTCATTGGAATGATTACCCTCTGCTCAAATCTTCTGCTACTTTTACGCCAGTGATTTTTTTTTCTTTTATCCCTTTTCAAGACCTCACAACTACAAAAGAACACTCTTCTTTCACCTCTGATCTGTTTAAGTTTTTTTATTCGAAAAGATCACGTCAGGATACAGATACCAGTGGGTCAGCTATTGATTAATTCTAGCAGCTAATTAAGTTGCCGTTATATATTCAGATCAATTGTTTTTGCCATCCCACTCTTCCCCTCTGTGTTCTTTATAGTCTTATATTTGATAAGAAAGGCCACTCAGTGTGAATTAGTGTCAGTCAACACAGTAGTGTTTGGCAAGTGGCTACACATTCAAAGGAGTAACATATAATATATGTCTGTATGTGTGTCTATCTATATATATATATATATATAAATATATATTGTATTGGTCCAGTACAGGTCAAAATACCTTCTCATTCAGTGCATTTTCTCTATTTTCATGACTATTTACATTGTAGATTCTCACTGAAGGCATCAAAATAATCTATAATAATAATAAAATAATATGAATTTGAACAGTAGTCCAATAGGGCTGTGGGCTGTGTATTAACCTGACTTGTGCACAACACAACTGATGGTCCAACCCCATTGATAAAGCAAGAAATTCCACT
>JAPTHA010000016.1:6930082-6949302 GCA_029814585.1 Gymnapogon annona | reverse complement strand
CACATAATTGTTGCTTCTTCCTCAACCACCCATGAGGCTTTGGTTGTTGCGTGTTTCTTGTGTGTGTGTGTGTGTGTTGTTTTTTTTTTTCCAACTTGCGTTCCTCTCTGTACGGCAGTTGGGCTTTTAGAGAAGTCGTGGCTGAAGAGGGCCCACTGAGTCACATGATTCTTTCACAATTATCTGTGAAAACCTGTTAAACGCACTGACCACTACACACATGCATATATGGACATCCACACACGGACGCTCACATGAAACCCGCATAGTCTCATCGTATGAAGAAGTGTGACACCTTATCATAGCACCTTTTCCCTGTACCTTTTTGTCTTTCTTTTTATTCTGGTCTTGACAGAATGCTCTGGCCTGTGCGTGACTGTTGAGCATTTGGTGCCAAAGCGAGTGGTTGTAATTTGTGGCCTTGCCGTGCCCTTGCACGGTAAACACTGACTAAGAGCTCAGGAATCTTAAGAGCTATAAAATAATTGCAGGTTACTCCCATAATGCCCAGAGTGTGCTTCTCTTTGCCTCAGCTTTGCCTTTTTCTGTCTCATTTCTGTTGTAAGACCTCTACTGGTGCTATATTTAAAGTGTGGTGCAGCCACTGCCTCCTTTGTCACAAAAGGAATGAAAATATCATTTAATTTTCTGTCTAAATAACCACAATCAGTAAGCATTTCAGTTAATCGGCTGGATTTTGAAGATAGACACGAGATCCTGACTATGCTACGTACACTGTCAAATAACTGTTTTAAGAGCATGTGTTAAAACACCCTATAAAATTTATATTTACTACTACAGCTCCACCACATCTCAGTTTTGATCTATATTTTCATGTTTTAATTCAGAGTGAATCAAAGCATATCAGGATGCATTCATTTAGTTTTATAGTACTATTGAAAGTCCTGTTGCTGAGTGGTGGCATATCTGTATAGCGCTAAGACATGGCATTTACTAGGAAAGCAAGTTGCCCAAAAGACATCGTCAAGTAATTGCCAGTTTGGGCTTCACTAATGCAGTGTACGCCTGAAATCTGAAAAGGCCAGCCAATGCTTCCACGCAGATAAACAATTATGTGGCTTTTAAATGGTGGACATATTATAGCTTGGTATGCTCTTGAAGATGAATTTAAATGTCAGGAGTAACAGCGCTAAAATAGAAATGAGATGGGAGGGAGAAGAACGTGTTAAAATGTTAATTTTGGTTTTTGAGATTTGATTTCATCCCTGTATGAAATATGTAGATTTGTTATTTCTATGGAGTAATGCCGTAAAATGACACCAAATATGGATAATATGTGCAATATCTGTTCGTTGATGACTTGGTGTCAAACTGATGACAGGAAATGCACAGCCTTCTCCTGGATTTGCTGACACTGCGAACTGAAAGCACTCTGTTGCAAGAGATTCAATGGAGTTGCAAAAGAGGAGGATACAGTGGGCCGGTGGATTGTGGCTGTTGATGTTTAATGTAAGTTCTCCCAAGTGATTTCTGATGAAGGAGACCAAGAGAAGACCTCTGTCCAGTTGAAAACATTCACCAAAAGCATTTATTTGTTTTTATTTTTTTACAAGGGCAAATTAGTTTTGATTATTAAAAAGATAAACTATCTTTTTTTAAAAAATTAAAGTATGTAATTACTAAAAATAATAGAGTTTAAAGGTTGGAGGTCCACAGCTCGACATTGGATATGTCTTGTTCACAAGCTCTATGGACTCGAGATCCCTGCTGTGATTACTGCCAGGTGCTGCAACATCTGGAGCTCCACAGCTTTCAGCCTTCAGAGAAAATGTCACACAATGAGAAAGTTAAAAGGGGGAGTCTGGATGAAGCTGCTTTCCTTAATAGTAGCATGGCTTTCATCTTGCTCATGTTTCAGACTTGTCACGAAAAGGACAACACTGGCCGTAATATTGAAATCAAAGTGCACCTGTATACTAGCGTGTAAATGAATAATATTTAAGGCTAACTGACACAGATGCAGGCAGGAGGATGTTTATTTAATATCAGTGCATGCAAATAGTTTATGAGGCCTCCCTGGAGAAGCACCTGTTGTACTATAGCTGAAAGTACACCACTTTGTAAACACAGCCAACTCTAGAATGAAAGCTATGAATAACCCCTTCACTGGAGGATGTTGTAAGATTTCTCAAATGTTTGAAAGATTGTGTTTGTTGGTTTTCACCATTAACCATTCGGTGCACTGAAACTGCTCAACAGATGACCAATTTGATCTCCCAAGACTGAAGTTAACCTTCAAAGACCCAAACAGCCACCGGCGATCTAAATGGTTAAATACCTGCTGTTCCACTAATCCTATCAATACATGTAAATACTTGTAAAATACAATAAAAGAAAATGTAAAATACAGTTTGCAGTCCTTTCATGGTTATCAGATATGACCCATTGGTACTCTCAGAGGCTCTGTAGTTACCATGGAAACACTGTCATCTTCTACAACATTGATTAACCAGTAAAAGCCATGGAGTTTTGATTGATACACCTTTATTTGTCCCACTAGGGGAAATTCCAGAAACAAATGACAGAAGATTTCCATGTTTGTTTTTATCTTCAATCATTTATATCCTTCCTTTTTCTTCAGTTTTCTCAGTTTTAAAATAATAACCTTTATATTTACTCTGAGTTTTCATTAACGTCTGCATGAGCAGTAAATCAAATACAGGGGAAATAATTGATTTACATTCAAACATGCAAAATACAATGGATAATATCACAATAAATTACTTAGGAAAAGATAAATAGAGAGAAAAATTTGTTTGGGAACTGCCACAAAGGTAGTACTGGGTCTTTATGGGTTAAATGATGTTGAGCCTCTCTTCTCTTATAACATAGGAGTGTAAATAAGCCTTGTGTTTCCAAAGACCCCCACAGTTTAGAGTAATTGCATCATCAAAAAGCAGAACCCTCTCCTAACTGACTTTTATGGTGTGCAAGAGGGACGAGTGACCTTCAAAGCTGCCATTATTATAACTCCAAATGCCTCTAAATTTTGTTTTTCCTTCTTACACCACTCTTCCTCTTACAATATTTCTTTCTTGGTGGAAAAGTATGTTCCTGAATTCATTTGAGGAGACTTGCATAATGTGATTTTATTTGATTTATCATAGGAAATGCAAGCTTGAATTGTCCAAAAATGTGTGTGTAGAAGAACAGTTAATACATCATATGTGGACACTGGATAATAATTCAGTTTGCTGTCATCTGTCCTGATCAAACATTACAAATAATTCAGGGGTTTAGTGCATTTAGTGCGTACTTTACTGTCTCCAGAGGTGCTCATTAAGTACTTTGTACTTCAGATCTACGTGCATGCACTTGCAACTGATCACACAGGTGACGAGAACAAAAGTTTGCGCACTTTGACCAAACATGGAACAAATGTTGTTTCCAGAGAAAGCAGAGATTTCAGATTAGAATGGCAGAGTCCTTGTGCACTCATGTGTACTCATTCGTGTCATAAACACTGCTGTGCTAATTAATCACGCTTTTGAGAAAGCTGCTGTGTAAGTCATGGGGTACATGAGGTCATGATAAATTAAGCAAGTATAACCAGTAAATCGCCTGAAATAGAGATGACTTGACATGTGGACAGGTGGATATACTGTAACCATCAGCTAAATCCTAAAAATAGAAAGCCCATGGAAACCTGAAAGTACTTTGTCTGTGTTCTTGTAAATATCAATTTGTGGTTTGTGATGCCCACACCCTGAAACACCCAAAGAGCCTAATGTAAATATTTGAACTTGGTCTTTGGGTTATGACAACCATTACCATTAAACCCCAGTAGCTCCCTGGTGCTGACTCACCTCACAGGGATTTTCGGTTCCAAGAATGGAATCTGTAGACAGACCAACCAATAAGATTGTCTTATTTTACATCTGCAAATCCAAAAAAGTTGCCACCAAGTGTAAAATGTACATAAAAATGTAATTTTATTCATGGTAGAATACATAAACTACAATTTGGAGATTTTTTTGCTGTCATCAAATGTATAATTACCTTTTACTTAATCTCACCCTAACCAATCTGCATCCCATGCAGGCCACAATTAAATCCAATGTCTAATGTCCATAGACAAGCATGACAGAACATGCATTAGGTGCTGACGGATGTGCTTTTTTTAATACGTGAGTATGACATTGATATTTAGTCATCAAACAATGCAACAGCTGATATTTGTAACAAGCACAGATTTTTTTATTAGGATGTCTGATTTGGAGAAAACGTTAATTTAAAGCAAAAGGTAATTCCAATTTGTGTTCACTTGCTGGCTTCGTTATCAAAAAAACTTTATTCAATGCAAGCATTCAAACTTAAGCAGGACATTTACAAAATGTGTAGTGACTTCGCTTTTGCAATTTTGAATCCAAATGATCACACATGGGATGCGCCTATAAAAGTTTTTCCATAGTAAGTCTATGAGTGCCTTACATTGCCACACTGCCAAAGAAAAACAATGTGGCTGTGATTATCACGAAGGAACGTGTATGTTATTCATACATGGAGGTCTTGAAAATACAAACAGATTCATTCAAGTGTGACTGATCTCTGCATCTTTAATGTTCTCCTCTGAGGAAGAGGTCTTACTCCACATCCTAGTCTAAGGCCTTATCAGTAGAATATTTGTCCCCACATCAACTTTATAGTCATAAAACGTAATTGCCATTTGCTTTATGTCATTGAATTATTTCCAGTTTTCATTCAGAACACGTAATAAAGTGTAAAAGTGACAAGGTCGGAGGGTGCAAAGGTGACAATTTTCTTTATGTGTCGCCCATCATCACCTCTGTCTGTGCATTGCCATCCGCTGACCCGTCACTCGCAGCAACAACCCGGGTGCCGAACTGACAGACGCTCTGTCAGAAAGGTTGCTGCCCGAGGTGGAGGAGTCAGGCATTCTCCATCATTCCTTGTTGTGACACATGACTAGTGGCACCAGTGCCTCTCCGCATGATGAGGTGGTTAACAAATCACAAGCACACTAGCTCCTTGACCTTTTATTTCTTTGACTTCCCCGTGCCCCTGTGACAGCTACCATGGTCTTGTTTCTTTTTCGTGGCGATTTAGGTTGTAATCTTCCTCGGAGGTGAGAATTTGTCAGCAACAGTAACATCCCATTGACGATGACACACATTGGTCCCGTTAGGTGTCGACCATATGCAGTGACTAATGCTACAGATGACTTTGACGCTGGTAGATTAATAATTGTTTTCATATGATAAACAACACGTTCTTCACTGTAACTGAGTCATGTTATGCCTCATAACGTCATGGCAAACATACAATTGACGAACACATTTACAGTATGTCTCATCTCCATGGTGGCGATGACACTCAAGGCCATTTCTTCATTAAATCATCATTTTGGCTCCACATCCAGGCCACGCTTTGTGTAAGGGACTCTGACAATCCAGTTGCATTTGCCTTCACTGGTGGTCTTCAGATCACAGTGAGAACATACAGTATGAATCGGTAAAGCGTCATCATCTATATATGGAAATAGTCACGTGTCTTTCAGGAAACAAGTAACACTGGAAGGTTCCCTGATCACCGTTTGAAGGGAGGAAGTGCAGATTATTTAAGGAGATGAGTGCGAGGACCTCGGCATCCTCTGTGAAGTGGGGGAGTCGGAGAGAAAGCACAGCCTTAGGAGGGGTGGTTTGAAAGCACGGATCTGAAATCCACTCCCTTGTGCTCCACTGACCCCAATGTGACTCCCTGATACCAAAGGTCACGGCTGCCTCCTGTCTCCCTCGGCGAAACTGCCATCCGCAATCACCCACCCCCTCTAACCACCCACACTTCGTGTCCAAATGAAGATTCCCACCCACCTGCTTGTACCCCCAGCTGAGCATCAGAGATTTCCAGTATTACAGTCTCAGGAGGACCACCACCACCCCCCCTACACACACACCCACCCCACCCCCCATTCCTGTCCTCTATGGAATTACTTCCATCTGGCCTACTTTCCGCCCTCTCTCTGTAACACGCTGTATACCATCTATATGTTTTTTTTTTAACACCTTCAAATCTTCCTCTGAATCTTTTTGTTTGTTTTCTCGTTGTAACCCCGATGTTATCCAGGTTTCATTTCGTTCTCAGTAACCTCTATACACCCTCTTCCTCCTTCTGTAGGCCTTTTTATTAACACGTTGTTGGCTCCAGGGTGAAGCTGTGTCCCTATATGTTGCCTGTCTTTGCTCATTTGTGTGTGTTGGCCTTTGCTTACCCTTGACTTACCAATAACTTAAACACACATAATAATGAATCTGACTTCCCCTAACCAAGTCTTCCTTCTGCGTTCTTCCACACACAAATGTAGCTTAAAGCATCGACCCAGCAGACTCGGAAAAAGAAATGATCATTGCATTTTCGAAGAGATGAAGAATAACCCTCCAATTTCCCTTTGTCCATGTGTGCAACAGAGATATTACTTTGTATTTTAACAAATAATATGAGTTGACAGTCTGTGGGATTCCCTTTTTTTCTTTCTTAATACCCAGGCACCTGCCACTGTCACTTTATGGTGTGCAAGAACTTTATTATTATTTACATTAATCCGCATAGAATAAACAAAGAATCTGAGTAGCTGCATGGAAGGTATTTTTGTCTCCTACAGCTCCCAAGTTGTCCCATACATTACACTTGTGAGCACAAGCCATTTGCACATCAATATTTTGCCAACATCAGTAGTCTGTGGTAATTAATATCAAACTAATGTGCTGGGTTGTGCAACTCTCTACAGAAAACTTAAAGATATGTGCTTTCATGTCAGTTTTAACAGCATAAACATGCAGAATTACATGTCAGAATACGTGACCGTGGAATTAATGTTTTTTCATGTTAAAGATACAGTAGGAGTTAATAATAGAAATGGAACTTACTATTCATCATAATTCCATCTCCATTTGTGTATAATCACCTGTCCAGAGTTCAGTATGTTGCACTGCCATGTTGTACACCTGCTCAGAATGAAGAGTGTGTTTGTTTAGTCCATATTATGATGTGTCCAGGATCCTACACTGAAATCCGGACCTGCATTAAAATCCCTGTTACATAATGGCTTTAGAGATGTTATTTCTTCCATTTTTCACCATTAGAAAAAGTAGGAACAGGTTACATATTGAATTTGTTCAATTTATTAAAGGTTTAGTTTCTGAAAAGTGTGAGAAATCAAATAATAAAATTGAAGTAATTCCTCTGAAGCGTATTCATAATGTACTCTGTAATAGATTAATTGTGAATGCCTTTTCCACACATACATGGTGTAGGCTTCTAGAAAAGAGCAAGTACTTTTTATGTTTGCTCTCTGGTCATCTCACCCACTTCTACAGGAAGGTGAGGAGTATCAACCAGGTGACAATTTTCAATTGCACTGCTAAATGGAACTAAATATTTCCTATTGTATTATTATATATGTGGTTTGTCCTGAGTTGAAACCAATGCATACAAAAAGGCTTTTTTCATGTGCTCAATGATCTGTAATTTCAGTAAAGGCCTGTCTTTCACAGTTGCTTAGGCCCAACGATTAGTGGACCCAAATATGGGGAAAGGGGCTATCGTGGTTCAAAAGAGCGGAACAGTCTCATAAAGTCAGTTCACTGGGACAAAAACACCTTACAACTCTGTCATCGAAGGAATATTATAATTACAATCATCACCCCAGAAAATCACTCAAATCAATCCATTGGATTAAGTTGTTCACTCGAAGCCTAGTCTGTTCATCTTAATGCTCATTAGCTAATTGCAATATGTTACACTTAAAATTGTTCTGAATGGGGTTTACACAACAGATGGCGTTTTTACTTAGTCACTCTTGTGTCATTGGTATGCACACACTACATGTATTTATTCCTTTCTGGAAACCAGCGTCCATGCAGATCACCACATGCTTGAGTCATCCTTGTGGCTCGAAGCCCTAGCGTCATACACTTGAAATCTGCAGACAGTGCAGCAACATGGTATCAGTGACACACTATCACTGACACTTGGCCACAGTCACACACATGACTCGTGTTCCTCTGAAATGGTATCAGCTTAAGTGTCTCATTGTCGCATCCGTTGGTTATCTGCCAGTTACCCTTACAACCATATTCACAATTTCAACCTGTGCCCGTGCTCCTTTAAGAAGTCGGACCAATGTCATGTTAGACTCTCTTGTGTTTTTATTTCAGTGGGTTTCATACATGCATTTTATAATCCTTTCCAAAAATGTTTCTCTCTCACCATATACAGCGAACGTACATTGTGTTAACCTTTATCGACGTATGCTGATGACTAGGTAACAAGCATCTCATTTTCCAAGCAACAGGTGTTATTTTGGGTGGAGATATAATTGGTTTGTTCTGATGCAACACATTGCTTTCTTTCTTGCTGTTTTTGCTTTTATCAGCACAGAACAACACAATATAACTTATTTTTATCACGTTTTAGTCGAAAGAACCTGACTATGACAAACATGGCCAGACTTTAGGTGTGTTGTTGATATAAAGTTTTGTCATCTTAAGTTGAGTTGGAACAGTGTGATGGTCCAGTGGGTGAGAAATACCATGATAAATTATATCAGGTTTGATTCCTGGGCATCTGACTCTTGTTGTTCTAAGAATATTCCTTTACTCTCTTTACCCAGTTTTCCCCCCTCTCTCCAGGTAATGCCCTATGTGATCTTCTAAAAAAAAAAGCACTCTGTTATGTGATGATAAAGTACAGTTCTGTGACACTCCTTTCTCAAGCTCTTTGGAAAGAGTATTAATCTACACTCTGAATGTTTATTATGTATTTTGCTCCATGCTTTAGATAGAGGCCTCTCTGACCTCCTCGCTCTCATAATTAACTGATTAACTAACCGTTTGTTTCCACACCCATCATGCTAACACACTTGTTTGCTCAACAGAGAGAGTCACATTATCATTATTATTTTTCTGTAGTTTGCCTACACACCCTATCCATAAAGCTGTTGTGAGTGTAGGAGCAGCGCAGTGTTCAGGTGTGTTTGGCTCTCCAGACTATTGCTGTCATAAAAACATTAAGTCCTGGCACAAGGTACTCATGGTTACCTAAAGTTGCATGGTTAATCACCTACTTGTCTTTGCTTCAGCGTGAAGTTAAAACCTAAACAGAGTTAGCTGAGGCATCAGAAGAAATGAGGGTTTGAGAACAATGATGACACACTCAGGATCGGGCAGATATATAGAAGGCAGGACATGAAGCCCTTGTAGACACGTGCCATGTAATGACTTTTTGCCTGAGATTGCGTGTTGAGTATTTTGAGGTGGATCGAGGGGGATCATCACAGCCCCTCCAGTGTACTACAGCTATTCTCATCCCCTTTGCCATCAGCAGCAGTGCCACATCATTAGGAACAATATCCTCAACTCTCGTTCTCAATCAGAACATTTCGTGTCATTGAATGAGACATTCTGGCAGCCGCCACCTTGACCCTGTGCTTCTCACCCTTAGGGTGCGATGGTGTAAGACTCCATCAAACAACAAAAACGGACTGACATAAACAGATAACTCTGTCTGTTGCACCTTCATTCACTATATTCTGTTGGAAACCTCAAAGTGTAATTTTTCAATTGTACTATATATAATATGGAATATGGACTTTGCAATTTTCTATTACATATTGATTTGTTTATTCAAGGACCGTGCACATAAAATCAACTGTACTGTAAATGTGCCAGTGTTTGCCAAATGGCTTCAACTTTTGTCCTTTGGCCAGATGTTAATTAGCTTATGAAGCAACCAAATGGCGTTTAATTTCAACGCAGAGAAAGTAGACAGAACATATTAAAATCATAGTGGAATAAAACAGGCAGCATGTAACACAATTCATGCAAAAGTGTTCACTTTTTTGGAAAAGTTATTTGAAAAGCAGAGGGCAGAGACATGAAAAATAAATAAATGCGTGAAAAGTAAGTGTTGACACGGTCAATTAATACATAGTCAAGTAAAAAATAATTACATGGCAAAAGTGACACAGGGAGGAGGACATAACTCTGACAGCGACCGAAAACACATAAGAACAGACAAGACAGGCATGCAGTGACTATGTGAAGTAATGCACAGTAATAAGAGTCACCATATTATGTTGTTATTGGAAGTGTATTCCAAAACTGGAAAGCTCTTATAGACTCAACTTAGAAAATATACTCTTTTGCAGTAGAAATTAGTTTAAAGTGTATTTTTAGCACAGACCAATATATATTATTCTATTTACATGTAGGCAGGCTTTTTTTTTTTTATTGTCCCAGTACTTATTCATAATCGGAGTCCTGTTATACATACAGACAAGCAGAATACATTCATACATACAAATATATATAATACAAACCTATGTAATCCATTCATACATAAATACAGTATACAAGATAAAATTATTAAACATAAATCTGGCATAATGCAAAGATTTTCCAGGGACTTGATCATCAGAGAGGTGAGTATTTAAGCAAAAATGAATCAAGAGTGAAATTCTAAATATATATACTGTAGAATATCAACCGCTGAATGCCGTTATCCCCCGCAGCTCGTAACAGGACCACTCTGACATAAACCAACCAAATATTGCAATTCTTTTAATCATCAAAACTAATGTCTTTCATTCACAAAGCCTAAACTAAAGGTGTCTGAAGGTGAATGGTGCCCTTATGAAGTTGGGCTCCATCCATCACCATTCTTGCCTCGTTGGTCTAACAGTCAAACTGAGATCTATTTAAGGTTAACTCACTTCAATGGCTGAGGGCATTCAGGGACCTGGTCCAGATCGTCCTCAGCACCGTGACCATAGGTGCTGACAGTAGACTGAATGTATCCATACCATTATTTAATGATGGTGGAGGACCCTAATGTGGGTGGGAGACCGTCAGAGAATATTGATCAGGTGAGGTACATTTGCCAGTGGTCAAACTAAATATTGACTCCTGTTTCTAAAAGTCTTTTGTGTGCATGTTTTGATTCTGAGCACACACACTATAATTACTAATGCTCATTACTACCCTTCCAAAACACGATAAAGACGTTTAGACACGACATTACAAATTTTGAAAATCAGTTAAAAGACCCTAACTCCAGTGTGGAGGCGGTGCTAAGCATGACCAACAAGAACCACAGCATTCATTCTACCGTTTGTAGAGCGCGGGAACAAACATACGCCTGTGTGTCCGGCATATGTACAGGGCTACTCAAAACTCGCCTAGGAGCTGGACATGTCCTTGCACAACAATCCTGCTGTCAGTCAAGTCGCCCCATTACGCTGGGCATGACATTTAAAGTTGGGTGAAGAAGGCGGACAGAGTGCCCTTACCTCCTCCGTACTAGCCCTGCAGTGGAGCCCCTGTGTCGCATTTGCAGATGAGTGTGTTTGTGTGTGTTGTGACTTTGGCCAGACTTGGTCTGGCATAAGGACAGCTGTCACATCTCCAACCTGTCACATGCAACACAGAGGAGATGCCAGAGGCCGGGGCATCAGGAGACACAAGGACGGACATAAGGGAAAGTGTGTGTGTGTGGGTGGGGGGGTGGATGGGCGTCCATGCATCCATGTGTCTCAGAGAGTAAGGAGAATGAAAGACGTGGGGTGGTGGCCATGTGAAAGGGTTTGACTCGGAGGCACCCTCTAACCTTGCTGTCCACACACACTGGCATGCACACTCCTCACCCACTTACTTAAATCCAGTCCTTGAGCAGCTGAGTCACATTCCCTGGAGACATGTAGTAAATACTGCCTTAACATCCAACCACCACCCCTGCAGGACACCCATCTTGTCTTGCAGTCCTCTAACCGAGGCCATTTCAGTGCTCATTACTCCCCAATGAAAAAGTCTCTTCATTAAGATTGTGCCTGTAGCCCATGGAGCAAAGGCTTTTTATAATGCAAGTTCTTCACTAACTCTTTACATAAGTAAGCAGCCCTTGCCCTCAAGTGTATTTGGTTAAAAAAGGCTTAAGATGTGTGCAAGTGTGTACCAAAACCTTGATGGCCATTTTGTGGCTTTTATTTCTTCAGAGAGGGAAAAGATCTTCTGTTTTAATTTAAGTAATGGTTTCAGTGCAAACAGGTTAAAAGGTCAACTTTCGTTCCCATAAGAATGCGTGCTTACAAGCTTTACTTGAGAGCACTGGAACATTTTGGGACAACGAAATAATGAGAAACTGTCTTTAAATTCCTCTTTTATTCCCCCACATTACAAGGACACCCCTAGAGCATATTTTATTTTCCACGAACCAATCCAGCCGCCAGATAAATCATGTTTATTGCCATTCTATACTTTAGTATTGCAGTAAATAAACACAACCAGATGCAGGATTCATATTATTTGGCCAAGTTCCTCTTCTTGTACTTACAGGTACACAATGTGATGCCTTAGCTCTTCTGTCATCATTGACACGACGCTGATTGTTGGTTCACTGGAAAACTGCCAAACCACCATTACATTGTAAGTGGGTGGAAAGTGTTATAGCACATCTCAAGCTTGAAAAACCTAAATACTCCATAAGGAGTTTAGTACGCAAAGTGCAGAAGCCCTTCCTTTTCGGCTTTGAAAAAAACATCAGCCTCCAAACTTTAAGCGCACGATCTCTGAACCTTTATTGTCATCCTCAGTGTATTCAGCTTTTAAAAAATGCTGCATTTATGTATTTTTATTATATTCATTGTTTGTTTGTTTGTATATTCAGCAAAGATTGTTTTTAGTGTATTTTGTTGATCTATGATCTATGATGAGTAAATACATGGGCTGGAAAATATATCAATACTCCTTTACTTTTCAGATCCAAATTAAAAATAAGAAAAATGCCCTTGTTATCCACAAAACAACACAATTTAATATGCACATCGTGACAGATTTCTAATAGCTATAAGATCACTGTAATATAGTAGGATATTGTTTTGTGAATACTTAACAGTCAGCAGGTCTGTGGTCATATATTTTTAGGGTTTTGCTGGGCATTCAGTGCAGTTCATAGTTGGTCGTTAAACCTATACCTTACTTTCAGGGGTGCTTATTACTATCGATCGCAAAGGTATTGTGGGTAGGTCGCATTACATGAAAAAGGAAGGCATCAGCCTGTCATTCTGAAGTGAAAGAAATGTGTCACTTGATTGACCGTCGGTCTGATCAATCACTGAAGTCACTGAGCATGTGGGCATAACCGCGTGTTATAGCAAGCTAGTGAGTTTACCTGTGGGGACAGGGCCCATGCAAACCTGGGTCTGGTCCGCGCGCATCTGGTCTGTGCAGGTCGGACCTGGGTCCATGCCTGGGTCTGGTCCGTGCACATCTGGTCCGTCCACATCTAGTGGATGACATGTATAAACCTGTGTCTGATCGTTGTCGGTTCCTTTTGATTCTCTGTTGGCGTTTCACGGAAAAATGTTGGAAATATTCTTCTTACTTCGCTGTGTCGGTGGGAAATAGTCCGACAGTTAGTCAAGTGTAGCGTTTACTAAAATCACACAACAACATTTTTGTCAGATTTTAGAACTCAGTGACACATAAGGCACCAGGTTAAAAGTTTACTATTGAGAAAATGACAGGCGTTAACTTTATGGTGCCGGAAATACAGTGAGTCCCACTACCATTCCACCATGACTGAGGATCATGTTGAAGTGTGCTTGAGGATGGTGCCAGCAGCTACTGTCCGGATTATGCATCCCTGGTTGGTTCTATTCAGTGCTAGTCATCAGAATACGTTAATGACCAAACATTTACATAGTCGCATTGAGCAATATGGGTTCACACAGTTATGCAAGGTGCGCTAACATATGGTGCATATAATTGTCAATATATTTCTAAATAAATATATATTTTACAATTTTATAGTAGGTAGATCATTTTCACTTGGTCATTTTGAAAGTAGCTCGCATGCTGAAAAAGTGTGAGCACCCCTGCCTTCCAGTATTGTAGTCTCTTCTTTTCCTTCCTGTGCTTTAACAAGTGTCACTGCACTAATAATGTACAATTTTCCCTCTGTCAAATGAGCTACTGAATTGCTTTTCATTACTGTAGGTATAAATGTGTATTTCTGTATGTTATGTGTGCCACTTCAGACACAGATGGGTGGTTGTCAGGGAATTCTGGAAAGTATATATAGTTATACTTAACAAGACGAAAAACTATTTCTGTCTGTGTAGTCCAGCGTTCTTCCATAGCACATTAATTTAGAATGGCAATAGCTAAAAGTTAAAGCGTCTGCCTTTAGTTTTCGTTCATTTTTGTCTCACTGATGCACTATGACTTGTGACAGCTCCTCGCTGTCTGCTGGGACGAGATGAGTCTGAATCATTCCACAAAAAGGCTCTCCCTTCCACAGCGCCCTTGGTCTGACCGAATCATGGGATGGTCTACTGCAGCCCCATGTTCCTCTTCTGGCCCCCTCACCTTCCTGTTGGTTCTTATCCATCTGTTTACTCTGTCCCAGTCCAAAGGAAGCGTCCATTAAATCACCTTTAAAGATGACAACGGGACCTGACAGCTACAAACTAGAGCAAAACAATATTTTCCCAAACCCTCACGTCCACCCCAGCCCCATATCTCCACGGCCGTTCCTATCTGTCCCATATCGTCAGTGGCAGATGCCGTGAGCGCCGCTGTGAGACAGAGAGCAGAGAGCAGCTTGTTTACTGATGCAGACTATATTGATGTGAGCTGATTCCATCAGGCAACACTTTTGGATGCCACACACCCTGCCATCTTTCACTGCCTCCCTTCTCTTTCTTATACAGTATGTTTAGCCTCTAATGCATCCGCTGAGACAAGACACACAGGGCGACGGGTAATAGAGCTGCAGCCATTCTGACTTTTGTGCCTGCATGCGCTACAAATACAGAATGTATATTCATCAACTGTGTAATAAGGTCTCTCAAACGCTTATTTTCCTTCTAATTGAGCCCTTAGGGAGTCCTTCTTGAGCTCACAGTCGTTGGCAGTTTCACATCAGGGACTTCTACTAACTTTACATTGAGTCATTGATTTCACTTCAACTGTAAGTGTTTAATTGAACCAGATGTATTCATTAGATTACATGCAAACGATATTATTCCACTTGATTTGGAGAGAAATATGCTCAGTGAAGGAATTGGTTGTCCACCCACACCGCCATATTTTTCTCCAGTGGTCATTTTAATTTTGCGATCAGCAGACCAAAGTGTGTGTAATTAGATCACGTGGGAGTCAGCACTGCTGCAGACTGGTTGCTCTTTGCCTCTGTCCATCATGTATGGTGGTTAGATTTCCTCCTCTCACCAAGACGGGCAGCGATTATAACAATTGGGTGAGTTCAAACCATCTGTAAGACATTTGATTAACGCTGCCGAGGCTCCGTTGGGGGAGCGAGCCCAGAATGGCACTTGATGTGGAAGTGCACTAATGACAGCGTCTCCAAAGTAGCCATGCTCTAGGAAAAACATCACAGAATGAGAAATTAGAACCTTGCAGAGACGGCCCAAGTTTGGAGCTAGCAGCTCCGGGTGGCCTCTGCATCCATCTCACACATGATTTGATTGGTGCTTCCAGTCATCAGCTCAGACTCGTGTTGCAGCTGTTGAAGCTAATGTGGCATGAAACAAAACAGATGTTTCTTCTGGTGTCATTCCTCCTCTTTTTTTTCTTTTTTTTTTCCCCTCAATATTTTGAGGATTTGCACACTTGTTGTGCAAAAACAGAATTCCCCGCGGTCTGCCACCAGTGCAATTTCTTTTCTTTCTTTTTTTTTTCCTTGCTAAATGATATCATGAACATGTTTTTACCTTCCCCAGGACACCACTCTGGATCCCGGAGAGGATGTGGCCCTCCTCTCAGTGAGCTTTGAGGATGCTGAAGCCACGCAGGTCTTCCCAAAACTCTACCTCTCACCCAGCATTGAGCAGTAAGTACATCAGTCACTCAATGGCCTTTATTCAAGTAAAACAAATGCATGTAGTGAATGGTGAGTAGAGTCTGGCATCTAATTAATACTCATATTAGTATGGGTATAATAATACTTGTATTATTATGGATCTCGCTATTATGACATATTCGACAGAGACTGTTGTATCGTGAGAAATTTTTAGGAAAATGTGATTAGGCAAGTGTCTTAAATGATTAATTTTAGTCTGTCAACATTGAAAAAGTCAAGTTAGGATTCGTTCAGTGTGGTTTTTATTTTGCTAAGGGGATACAGTGATATGTTCATATCGTCTGCAGTACCTCAGCTGCTGGTCGCTGCAGACGTCAGACTGTACAGATATCCTGGTGTTACACAAATGCTTTTGTGAAGCAACTGCGTCATGCTGGAGGTCTATTATGTTATTATGAGAAGCTCAAAAATACTCATGGTTCATTATGAAACCGTGGTGGCCTGCGGTGAGTGGAGACAGATGAACACGCTGTAGTGCATTTAACATATGTGACATTGTAACATCAAACTACCCTAACATACACATGATGTAAGGACCCACAGTCATCCCTAAATGACAAAACACAACCTAAACTTATACAATTTAAACTTCTCAAATTTATTCAATGAAAAGATATTCCCTTTACAACTAAACTAGTTACATTTTAACCAAAAAGTGTAGATAGTTACAAATTGAAGCGCACTCAGTCATTTATTCTAGCATTAATCTTATGGCCCACGCAACAATCAGAACTTTTCCGTAATAGTCATTGTTAGCACAATCTCTGTTTTCATGAAAAATTAATTCATTGCAATAAACTGCAACTATTGTTCCTTAACATTATTTTCTGAAAACTACTTTTGTGTTTCATCCCGCCAGTTGAGAATGACTTGTCTAAAATTTATGAAGATATGTAAAAAAAAAAAAAAAAAGGCACACTTATGCAACAGTCAGTCCTATTACTGGCTTCAATAATTAAAATATCTTTTTTGAGGTTTAGACCAGGTACAAGTGATAGGGTCTGACACAGACTAACCCTGAGTTCAATCATGCAAGCAGTGACTGCTGGATTAACACGAGCATGCTGCAGTTGTGGCAAGTTGTGATGTCACTGTGAATAATCCCACATTGCAGTGTCTGGATTCATCAGTCAGTTCCTCAAAAACAATAAGGGAAGAACAAAAAAAATGAGATGGATGACACACAGTGTCTGAGCCAGGGATGAGTGAATGTCTGCAGACATCTGGGGTGTTAACAGTACAGAGACGGTGTTTGTGTGTGTGTACGCTCGTGCAGAATGTTTTCTGTGGGTCTCTGGAAATTGTGATAGTGGGTATATATTCTCTTTGTTCATCTTGATTTTTTTTCTGGTTAGGTTTGGGGTGTGTATGAATGTATATGGTGTGCATTTGTCGGTTTACATTTGGGGGTGCACATCTATGTGTTTGTTTGAATGGGTGCTTGTAGGTTTTTAGATCCCAAATGTATGTGTCTGCTTTCATGTGTTTGTGTGCGTGCACCTGTATTTGAATAGGATTTGCTTTCAGCAGAAAGTATGTGTCTTCATAGGTGCGGATGCGGATTTGTGTACGTATGTGTGTGTTTGTGCGCCAGGTGTGGGCCCACTCTGACCCCAGGGCCCCGCGGTCTGGGCTTTCGTGCTTGGAATAATCTTAGGCTGATGTTTATTTACAAGCACACGCCCCGTCGCACCAGGTTAAGAGACCTCTGCACCCCCTCCCCACCTCTCCCTGCCTCTCTCTCTCTTTCATGCTCCTGTCTCGCCGTGTTTCTTTTCCTCATCCTCATGCAGCTCGCTCCGCTGCGGCTCCTCTGTGTTGTCCTGTTCTTGTTCTGAGTTTTACGTTAATCAAATCCTTCCGTCGCTCTTCTGTCTCCTGCCGTTTGCCTTCCATCCTTACGGTGCATTTACCTCTCACTTCCAGCTCACAGACATGCACGGACGCTCCTCCTCTCCAATATGTTGAGGTGAACTACGACACATTATCCCCGTGTTGCTGCTACAACGAAATACTCTAATTGCACAGTGCAAAACAAAGGTCACCTACCTACTGGTTCTCGTGTAATCCTCTTGCTTTTTTCTTTGCCGTTCATGTTTTAGAGTAAGTCGTAATGTGAGGGTGTATTTCCTGCACATAAAGACACAATAAATTCTATTATTTTTCTGTCTTGCACTTAAATATCATCTGTATGTATTAAACCTTCTTTACTGTGAGATAATATGTGTTTAATGCAATCGTTTTCATTGAATACAGGTTAACCATCTGTGTTTTGATAGACTCTGTTACACACAGATAATCCTATTGCTTTAAGAGGCTTTCGTCAACAGTGGTGTTATGATATTGGGATTGTAATGTAGTTCAGGGTGAGGTGTAGTGGAGGACATGTCTGCGTGTGTGCATTTGTTCGTGTACATCAGAGACACTGATATCAGTCCAGCTTCAGACCAGACAGACTGCAGTGTTCTTAGAGGCTCTCCTCCTTCTGCCAGTCGTGTGAGGAGAACAGACAGAAGGAGGCTAAAGGCAGTGGAGTGGAGAGCAGGAAGTGGCGAGCTATGGCACTGGAGTAGGATAGGGGCAACTGCCGGAAGAACGACAGGGGGGCTGGATGAACAGGGAGTGTCTGTGAAGCAGTAAACACTCTCAAAATACAAGAATCTCAAAGGCAACTCTGGTTTCCCACCGTTCTGCTCTGTTTGCCGTGCGTGTTAATGATATTTGCACATATGCAGATGAAGGCCATGTATGAATATGCCTCACTACATCCTTTTGTTCACCTTTTTGTCAGCTGTGTGGGAGTGTGTTAATTCATGACCCAAGGCGAAAAAATGTATGTCTTCGCAATTGTTTGAAGACAAATGATTGCATGTGTGTGTGCGTTCATGCACGAGCACATTTGTTTCCTTCTATCCACAGTGGATGCTACTTAATTTAGCATACAAATGTGTGTGTTATCCAGCCTTTTGCTACGTACGTGTGTTTATGCAGATGTGTTAGTTTTTTCTCTCCCTGTCCTTACCGACCCTTGTTATTCTTCGTTCTTCGGCACAACTGCCCATTATTTTCACATTGGCCCCAGTGAAGAGGAAAGCTTGTTTATTTCAAATGCGCTGGCGTGTTTCTTCTATTTTGTCAGCCAGTAATTGACAGAGTGACATTCAGGAGGTTTAGACTTAATCCAAGTTGCTGCACATGTGCAGCATCATATAAGGGAAAGCACTGAAATTGGCTTCTTGTTCAAGTCGTGAACTTTAACAGCTGTGGACGACACCATCTCAGCTATGGATCGAAACAGTCCT
>JAPTHA010000016.1:6904324-6930046 GCA_029814585.1 Gymnapogon annona | reverse complement strand
AATGTTCTGGGTTTCTTTTTAGCTAGCAATTTCTATCTCTGTGTACTGGGTCTTTTATCTTTTTTTGCTTTGATCAGCCATCCTATAATTTTGTCCACGGTTCATCCGCCATCTGTAGACACGTCTATCCTTCTGAGCATTACTCCCTTTCACCGCTGCCCTTCGATCTCACAGTTTTTAATTCACTTTTTCCAGTTTTTTTCTCTTGTCTCTTCTGTGGTTTCTCTCTCTCTCTCTCTCTCTCTCTCTCTCTCTCTCTCTCTCTCTCTCTCTCTCTCTCTCCCTCCTTGTACTAACTCCCCCCCCTCCCCGCCACGTCCTCTCCCTCCTGTTTTTCCATGTCTGCCGCCTGTCTCTTTTCTCTCCGTCTTTCTCCTTTTTCTATCTCTCTCTCTCCTCTGCTGATCCCTCTGGCTGATCCTCAAAGGGAACCAAGAGAGTGAGTGGGACTTAAAAGAGAGAGAAGCGCTGTGCTCTACCCAGCAAGGTCGTCCCTTGCTCAACTGAAACGCAGCGAGGAAAGGAAGAAGAGAAAAAAAAAAGCACATACACACAAAACATGGTAGAGGATAGCTTTTCCCTCTCTCCTTTCCTCTTTCCTCCACCTCTCTACTCCTCTCTCCCATCACTCCTGAGTTGTTTGATATCTCATTTTTGCTCTCCTTCAGCAGGGGCTTGGATCTAAGAGCTCTGAACGCAAACTCGTAAGCCCCCTGAGCTACAGTGTTATACCTCGATTTCTATTCCCTCTTCCTCTCTTTTTCTTGCTTTCTCTGTTACTTTTTTCCCTCTGTCTTCAAATGCACAATCGGTATAATGTTTTTCACTTTACAGAGCAGTAAAGGGGAAGAGAAAAAAATAAATAAAATACCCTGACCGACACCCACATTTTTACCAATATCGTCCAGCGTTGACTGCTGCTGCAGCTTTGATGGGACTGTGCCTTTATTTGTTGATGTTTTTGTTGTAGGAGTTATTGATTATAGGAAGTCAAGACTTTGCGGTTCAGTAAGCTGTAGAAATTTACCTGCTTCACATGCAATGCTCATATGTTGCATAATATTCCACAGGCCTCCCAGAAGAAAATACATTGAGAAAAGCATAATGAGATAAGTTGGTCAGAGCCTTGCATTTTTCCTCCTTGCATTTTTCCTCCCTGCTCCTTTAAACTAGAAGTATAAAATAGGTGCCGACATTTAGGGATTCTTTTTAAAAAAAATTTAACAATCGTGTCAACTTTGAAGGTGTATCAGAGCCATATTTGTTGTTGTCAAGCCAGTTTATTTGTTTGGCAGCTTGTGTTCCGCCACAAGTCATGGTGTGATCAGATCCGCTCACCCCTTACGTTTGGAGTCAAGGCAGTGTCAGCGGCCTTGAGTACACATTGGGCCGGGAGTGTCGATGCGTTAAATCCGTCCTAAATGTCTGGATGATAAAAGCATAAAACATACCTGTCTGCGCTGAACTTTTTCCATCCAGCTCACAAACTGCATTTGACAATTTTAGAGCAGAACTGAGATACATGGTGTGTATTTCTTTGGCTTTAGGCAACACTGTTTTTACTGCGTTTTTAATCACATTTCCATTGAGCTCTGTAACCATGCACAGAAGCAGTGTTCTCCGCACAGCATGAATAGAGTGACCACCTAAATGGGAAACTGACAATTTTAATACATGCAGAGCTGTGGCTCGGTTTGTCTTTTCACTCTGAAAAATACGGATGTCACCAGTATCTGGCACAGGCTCAGGGATTTCCACCGGCGCATTATTGTCTGAACGCATTTTAACCATGAACAAAGGTCTATAATAGTGAAATATTGGATTATTTAGTGAAGCTGTGGCGTTTCAGTGAATGTCTTCCAACCGTCGTCTCAGTCTCTTCTGTCTTAATATGATTGCCTTTGTGTCTCTTCTACTGTTTTATAAGCAGACTCTTTGCTCTATTCATTTTTGCTTTTACTTCTCATTTACCTGATTGTACTGTGCCCATGAGATGAGTTGGATACATCTCTCCTTCCCCCAGAAAACCTGCTGCATTGCATAAAAGAATTGAGTGGGCACCGTCTCTGCCCCCAAACCAGATTTAGGAGCCCAGAAAAATCAACACAGAGAGACAGTTTTAGGCTGCAGTGCACTAATGTTTGTGTATCTGCATTTGCCTGTAGGTGCCTATGTATGTGTGTGTGTGTGTATGCGCCTGCCTGCTGATGTGTGAGTTCATCTGTGTGTGTGTGTGTGCGTGTGTGTGCCTGTGTGGGTGTACAGTTTGTGTGTCCCTTCTCCGGGGTCTGTAGAGGTGTTTTGCAGGCTTTGAAATCTTTGCATTACGATCAGATATTTTTCAAGGTTTTGTGAACATCTTGTCACAGTCAGAAATTGTCAGTCTGATAAAATAAATTCGCCGCTCACCCTCTCAACAGTCTAAGATGTCAACGCAGACACTTTTATTCTCAGCAGCTCAAAACACTGCCACTTCTTCCTCCTCCTTGTCTCCTTGTAGACTTCTGCATCATGTGTTTTACAGCGAGCCTCTGTGATGTGACGTTGCGATGCTGCTTCGCAATTGGTAGCAAAGTCTGCTTCTATCTTCAGGTCATTTCAAACCCTTTCAGTACGTACCTGCATGTACACATCACGCACACATTTCTGTTAATGAAAGCTATTTACTTGGCTTTTGAAATGAGTCAATATATCAATGTAGTTAAATATACGTCAATACTATAAACAAGGTCGTATATTGCGATTTTCAAGTGCAAAACCAATATTTAAATATTTTCTTACTCGCAGTCTTTGAGTCATTAAGCCATTTATTGGACAAAATTTCACCAGAAGCAGCAGAGAAGTGCAGTCATGAAAGCAGCTGCCATAGTTGTGGCACATTACACTTTTTATTTATTTATTTATTTATTTATTTGTTTGTTTGTTTGTTTGTTTGTTTGTTTGTTTGAGCCCCAGCTTCAAGGACAATGTATCAGTTCAGTATCAGGCCTACTGAAGAGCAGAATATATTACATAATAATAATTATATAAGAACATACTAATAATGGATTACAAAATTAGTCAGACCTACCAAATTGACTGTTTTCAATTAACAAGCATTTGTGAACACTGGTATATATCACTTTTAAATTCTTATTTATCACAGCTGGAGTCATATTTGCAATACATCGCACCATGAACTTAGCTCATCACCTCATCAACAACCAGCCTGCACTTCTGTAATAATTAAAGTCTTGCTAAGTTACCTCATAAGTAGATAAGAAATGTGGATCTAATCTGGTAACAGGCAACCACAGTGGAAATGATCACCACTATGGGTTTGAGTCAGTCACTCACAAATATGATTAGGATTTTATTTATTGCTCAATTTGAAGGGGAAAGTGTTCACACTGATCCACATAACACAATAAACTGTAACACGAGTTAGCCAACTAGAATTACTTGCATCTGTTGTAAAATTATTACAATCCAATCAGCCTAAATAATTATTTTTTTAAATACAATAATTAGCCATGGTAATGAATGTGTCATGATATTAGTTCTGTGAGCCGTTGTCTTCACTCCATCACAGTGGCTATGTAACAGGCAGGGGAAATGGTTCCTGAAATGACCTAATGAAGGAAATGCATATTTATTCACTGTATTGATATCAGGATGTGAAAACTGACCTGAAACAGTGGACAAAAAAGTGTATAAGGGTCTTAGGGTATAAGTGTATAAGGGTCAACAAACAGACTGCAGTTTCATGGACTTTAATTAAAATATCAATATTTGATGCCCAAGACTTTTACATATTGCTAAAGTTAATATGATGTATTCACTGTGGAGTAGAAATTACACTAAATGAAGAAGAAAGAAAAGAAGTTGATAAGGTAGGAACTGCCTGTTTGTCCTCATCTGCATAAAACAACTAACCTGCAGCACTAGACTGTGACGCTGCAGGAAGAGTCACACCTTTCATTCTGTTTTACTGGTTCCATGTTCAACCTGTACGGCCATGACGATAAACACAGGGTGTCCATGAAGTAGATATTGTAGTGGTACGAATCCTGGCTCCAACTTTCCACCTGTCGAAGTGTCCTTGAGCAAGACACTGAACCCAAAATTGCTCCCAGTGGAGCCTGGCAGCAGTTGCTCACTGGTGTGTATGTGTGTGTGAATGGTTGAATGTGAAGCCAATGTAAAGCGCTTTGGGTACCACTGTGTAGAACAGCGCAAATAAATGCAATCCATTTACCATTTAAGGGGGGGGGTTTGCGTTATTTAATCCATCTCTATGTGGACTTCATCAGACAGTATTAGATTTGTTTCTAGATTCGCTGCATCATAGACTCATCACTGGTGGTGGCACATGTCGTTGATATCCCTATCTTTGATCGATATCTTTAATATACGCTCATAGACAGAAATCCAGGGCGGTGATGAGTGAGGTGTGCACAGAATCTGGACTTTTCCATGTTCTCTCTGTTTTTTTTGTGTGGGTTCTGTCTGGGTAGTCTGGCTTCCTCCCACCATCCAAAGGCAAGCACTAAAAGGTTAATTGGTCAAATAGGCATGAATATATACAATCAGCCCCGCGGTGAATCAGACAGGTTGAACCATACCTTCACTCATAGGTAACTGAAATAAGCCCCCACCTCCCACCCTGGAGGATAAAGTGCTTCAGAAGATGAATGAGCGATGAATAGAAAAATCCAAATCAATCCAGTCTCTCTACAACAGACTGACTCCTGTCGCCAAAGGCGGAGGATGCAACCGACAATGAATGGGCCATTATTTAGTCCAAAGAGAACCCAAGCAGAGCGAGACCCCTCCAGCCTTTAGACACATGAAGAAGGCAATCAAAATGGAAATGTCGACGCTTTGAAACTACATAACGATCTGGAAACATTCCCTGTATGCCTTATCTTTCACTTTGATAATGAGGCACGCCTGCCCCTCTTTCCAGCCAAGCTTTTATCTGCTCTCACGCTGTCACTGTACTGTCACACACACCCCCCTCACACAAAAAACACACACAAACAAACTGAGCTTCGTCACCATCCACCTGAGTCACAGAGGATAATCTCTGTGGTTAATGAAGTCACAGGCAGCCCTGTCACTGTACAGCATGAGTGTGTGTATGTGTGTGTGTCTATGTGTGTGTGTTTGTTTACATGTGTGCGTGTACACTGTCTACTGTAAATATATCATACTGTAGCTGGTATTGCTCAGAGGGGTTGTGTTAGGTAGCATGTCTGCATGATGACTCCAGTGTGTGTGGGTAGTGTTAAGAGCAGTGTCACCAATGAAGACAGAGGCGGGGCTCTTCAGGGTGCCTCTTGGAAAGTAGAAATCCATAATGTCGAGATTCCAAACACACCTACAGGAAACTGATTTTCACATAATTTCTACCCAGACTGAATGTGAGGTAACTCTGAATTTCTACTACACATAGAATACTTTTTAACACTCATTCAGCAACATAGTAGTAATGTTGAGGACTCAGTAATTCATGTGAATCTCTTCTTCCGATTATGCTTCTCACTGGTGATGCTTTCAGTAAATCTCTGCACAAACCTACCGACAAACCTGTCACATTAAGCTGAAAAAGACACGTACACAATCTGTTTAATTAAAATCCAACAATAGGTTCCCGTTCACATTAGTTTGGGGAGAAAAAAAACTACTTCTATTACTTTTCATTTCTATGACTATAAAACTGGTTAGTGTTTCCTCAGTTTACTGCCTCATAACAGGGGAATTCCACAGATATTTACACACTGTAAAGGTGGCAGGTGGTGTATAGTAGTTAGCTTGTAGTAACAATTATCTGATGCATAATGTTGCTTTGGAGGAGCCAGGCCGAGTCTGAGAAAACCTCCCTTAAACGTGTCACAGAGGGTTTGTCATGCTTGTTTCTTTTTCTTTGTTTTGGTTTTTTGGAGGGGGGAGTTCTTTTATGCATTTAGATTCATGAGTAGAAAAGATCAGAAATCACTTTTAACAGCGCTCTAACCCACGACAAATGTGGGATGGAGGTTGAAATATCTCAAATCCTCCATTGAGATTCTTGCTGTTGCATTCAACTTGTTTTGCAAGCTGGACAGCATCAAGTAACAGTTCGATGCGATCGTAAGAGACCAGTGTCTAATCACAGTCCGTTCAACTGAGTGTGCCACAGGCAAACCGTTGAAATCCAAAATGTTTCACATTTGTTCACAGGCTTGCCATTGACACATATGAGTGACGAACACACCACCATCTATTTTGTGCCTCTGTTCACATTTCCATCTGAATGATGCGGTGCTATTCTTAGATCTGTGGGTGGATAGATGGGCATCAGTTAGATTTTCATTTTCAAAGGCTTCGCTGCTCATTGCTGTAAGCCATTTTCAATCGACCATTTGTTGGTGCACGACGAAATGTACATGCTAATGCTAATTATGTGCACAAAGCCTACAGTAAATGGTGGCTTTGGAGTTCCTGAGGAAAGGATTTTTGACAGTGAAAATGTCTTCCTGACATTGCGCTTGGCTTCCTTCTGAATCGGTCCTTATGAATATTCAGCTCCAAGCAGGGTAAACTTGGACCCGATTGAATGCTCATACAACTTAGGAATGTCCATGAGTCTTTCATAGATATAGTTTTAAAATGTAACACACTGGGTATGTGATTAATCATTTTTTGTACGTGACACATGTCAGATGAGTTACCAGCTGTTTTCCAGTCAGAGCTGGTGTCACTAGTAGCCCTGAAGTCACCCCTCAGGTCAAGTTGCTGTTCACCTTATGATGAACTCTATTAAGACATCATGTTTTTCCTGTAAGCATTTGTGGTTTTGGGTGATGACCAAGGTGGAGCACATTACACAGGACTCCACCTTGTTCCTCAGTACTCCCTCAAACGTCTGAGTATTACACATCCCTCCGGACTTTGGCGTTTGAGTCTCCCAGTAATAATGGGAAAATAGGGAAAATATTCTCAGCTTCAACGGAAAAGCAGCTTCTCCTCACAGCCAAGTACGGCTGATGTGATGGAATTGGTGGGATCATGAATGTGGGCGGTGACTCACTGCTGATAAATTTCACCTTTTAGATACATTATTATCATTTTCACATCACAGACCCTCTGATCAACTCTAGAACATGCCCCAGGGGCTGCACCTTAACATATGTGATATTAGATATTTGACATAATGCTGTACGATGTATGCTTTTTACATGCATCATGCATTTTTAAACCAATGAACAACATGCCTTTTAATGTGACATAACTGCATTTCTAAATGCACTGTGACTGTTATAATGAAAAAGGATATATAAATAGAAGCCGAAATCCTCTGTGAACGCAAAGCAGCTATGTTTCACTAAATGAGCATTAAAAGCCAGTAAGCGGTTCCTTAAGACCTTTAACCTGTCCTCGGGGTATTCCCTCTCTTTGCCCCACATCAGAAAAAATAAAGGAGTGAGTGCTGCGCTTGGTTAGTCATTGGGGAGCTGCAGCAGCAGATTTCCTGATTAAACAAGCATGAACTAATCACTAACGGAGCTGTGCTGCACAATTGAATCAGTTGATGTCAAAAGAATAAATGAACAAGTGAAAAAGAATGATGAGGATGCCACAGGCATGAGTCACCCCTTCATTTTCTAATTTCACAACTACAAACAGACTAGTTAATGTTGGCATCATGTTATTTAATGGCTCACGTTTATTTCCCTGAAATCAACTGTCAGAGGCAGATATTTCCTGAAAAACTGCTTTGAAATAAACTTTAACAAACCGTTCATATTTAATTAGATTCGTTTTGACACTGAATAGAAAAAATCCAAATGGCATTTGTTAAGTCTTCACATTGTGTAAAGGCAGTGGATAGGGTTTTTATGACAAAGTAGGTAGTGATAACTGATGGCACAATTAAACAACAGCTTTGAAAAATGCCCTGTTCTTTCAGTCATTAAATGGTTTTAAGTTATCATATCTTTATTTTTATTTGTTTTTCAGAAGACCATAATGTGGGATGGAAGTAAATGTCCATAATGTACAATGCATAATATATTTACGCCAGACCCTTCACAGACTAAATGTTGTTGTAGTTTTGTATTTGCTATAGAGACACATAATAGTGTGTGTGTCAGCCTCAGAGCTGATATACTTGTACATAAGTATCTGTGCTTTTGCAGACTAAGTGTTGTCCTCTTATTTCCATCAGTGCACTCGGAGGCTCTTCTGCACTTCATATCCCAGCATTCCCCAGCGGTGGATGTCTAATTGACTATGTACCCCAAGTGTGCCAGTTACTCACCAACAAGGTAACAAGTGTTTTTGTTTTTTCCTTTTTTTCCCTCTTTTGACACAGTGCAGCTGAATTCAGTAAAAAGTAAGCGTGTGGACGTCTTTTTTTTTTTGGCATGCATGTATCTTTTAGAAAGTGTGCGGTCGATTTTCTACATATCTGTAAGCCTTGAGTGCATCGAAGAAAGGATCCACTGTGGAATGTCTTTTGTCAAGCTGCCTTTGTGTTAAAGTGTGTATGTGCATTCAAGCACGTATGTCTGGCATCTGCCAACGTGGGCGGACTGGCCAACCTCCATAGCCTGTCTGAGCTCTCCATGGCCTCCTCAGGTTGACAGGTAGATATGAAGTGTTGTAGACACAACGTAATGTCCTCTCCCTCAGGGGAGATGCCCATTACCCCATGTCACCTCCCCCACATCCATCCACACATAAACATGTATGTGAGGATGTGTGTGTGGTAGTGGTGTTGTGTATATGGTGGTAACGGTGGGAGAGGTCCATACACATAATGCACACGGATAGCCTCCATCTCTCCATGTTCACTTGGACTCTGACCAACATGCAACCCTTCATGTTCTGGTTGTGTAAGTCTAAAAGTGTCAGACCCTCACCCCACCTCCAAACAAACTCAGTCATATACATACACACTTCTATCCAAGAATCACAGAGGCCACATCCCATGTTTGCAGATGTGTGTTGAAAAGCAGGGATAAGACATAGTAATAAACAGGGTGGAGTCGCACTAATAGTGGCTGTCATACAGAGAAGGTACACATTCTTTGATTCTCACCTGAGGTGACCTGTTACACCTTAACCTACCGTTGCATCAGGTGTAACCACTACTGGGAAACATCACTGTCACGCTCATCATCATAGTGTGCATGTGTTATCGTTAATATTCAGCAGTTTGTTGACTGATCCAGAAACAAAAAAAAATAGAAACAGAGTACGGAGAGAGTAGATAGATATGCAAATGGCCTAGGGTGAGGTCATTCTGGGTGAGGTTGCGTTGCAGCGTGTCTTTTTTTTCTTTTTTTTTTAAACAGCAGCACCACAAATCATAAATGTATCCCAATGGTCTTTACAGTTCAGCTCCTTCTGATCTCCAAAGATCATCATGAAAAAAACCTTCATAATACATTCTAGGGGAATGTATTTTGACTCTTGAAACGTTAAAAGTGAAAGTTTATTTCTTTTATTTGGAGTGAAAAGGGTAACTTTATCTTTCCGGGTGTAACAAGAATCACCCGCTCAAGTCATCCAAGCTGGAAGACGGAGGCTGAGGGCATCTGCAGTATTAATCTCCTGCATATCTGATATTGTTTGTGTGATGTATCAACCACGGTGGCGACAGCCAACAGTACAGAAACACATTTATGTAATATCGGAGACAATGTCTCTTATAATGTTTGCCTACAGCCTGTGCAGTCACTTTGTTCTCTTAACACCATCACTTATATCCTCCCACTTATTCCAGATGCTGTGGTCGATTTGACACAACTTAAACCGCCACATACCTCAGCTGTGACTGTGATTATGCATCCGCTCGGTGGTGGCAACACCTGGCATCTGCATCAATCAAACAATTGCTCATAAAAAATGGTTTCACAGGCATTTTCAGCCCTTCACTGAAGACACACAGTTTGTCACCACCACTGTACATGACAAGGAATTAGCTGCTCACAGTCCACGTTTTTAGAAAGTTAAATTTATTTGTAAAGGTTGTGTCCTACTGCTGGGAGAAAAAACAATATGGTCACAGGTTCTTATGCTAATACAACTAACATGATTTAAAATAATAATAAAGAAGTCATTGTAAAATAAAGTGAAGTGGGGCAACACTGAACAAGATAGTGATAATGGTCTTTACTTGAGCGCATAGAAAATGGGCTGAATTATGTTTAATTGGACATCTGACTCCATAAACTCCCTGTTGTCATGCGTGTAATGCTGTAGTGATGGACCGTCTGTTATGGCAGAAAGACCATATTGAATTTGTCTACAAAAATACAAACATATTTTTTTCTGTTACCTTAAAACCTTGGTAAACTAAGACTTTTGGGGGGTTTTTTTGGTTCTGATCGTGAGTTTTGCGCAAAGACTGAAGACCAACCGCTTGAGAAACTCTCTGAGTCAGAGTAGTGTATGAACATATCAAGGCTTCGTCTCTGAACCCAAATGGGACCTGAACAATGAATACAAACTCTTAGGTTCAAAATGGAAATACAGGACTCCGTGATTCATTGAAGTCGCACTGGAGCAGAAATACGGAGCTTAATCTTACATGGAATGAATGGTTAGGCCACGACAAATGAAATGAGATGAAATGTGAAAAACTTCCCGGCATGTCGATAACCTTTGTCTGAAGAAAGATCGCTCCATGTCTCTGTATTTTGTTGATTTTAATGTTTTCTGTGATTATGCAAATGAAGCTGCTGTAAACAATGAAGTATTGGCAGAATAGAATAGAATGGCCTTTATTGTCATAGTGTTTAATGAAATTAGGAATCTAGGAATCTATTCAGTGCCACAATATAACAAAAATGTCAATACTTCAGAAAACCAGAATACAGCAAATATAAAATTACAAAAGTTATACAGTAAATAAGATAAGAAAGTAGACATTTTACAAAAGTAAGATTAGAGTAGAGCTAAGTGGAGTAAAAATTTAAGAAGACAAAATATGAATAGACACAAATTTAGAGCATCAGATATACATCGTAGAATATCTATAAACACTATTAACAGTATTAAACAGTATTAGATAAGTAGATGGATGGATGGAGGGACAGACAGATGGATGACAATATTATATTTATCATATCACAAAATCAACAAGCTGACCAACCAGACACCGTTGTGCCGCTCACTTTCTATCCCACAATTTAATACAAAATGTTTTTATTAAATGCCCTATGTTATCAGACTCCAGTGCAAGGGGTCATTGGGTGCATGTTTGATCATTTAAACATCACTGAACAAAACAAATCCATCAATTAGTCCAGAGTGACTCGTCCACATGAGCAACAGCCTATTAGTTTCGTGGAAACTGAGAAGATGGCAAGCTTGAACATGAGTCACGATGCTTCATATATAGTATATATATATATATATATATATTTATGTTGGTTTATTAGATACATGTCCATACTGTAGTGCCTGTAATTTCATAGCTGTCCTCTGGCTGAGGACCAGTTCGGTGTCTGGTTACATGTCATTAATGTGTTAGTGACATTATTTTCTATTGAAGTGTGTATATATATTATAGTTTTGGCTTGTATTTTGACATATGCCCCTGTACATGTGCATTTATAAAAGTCTGCGAGATGAGTGATCTGGAAACTCTGGGGGTGGTGTGAACGCATATGTGAGAGGCTACAGAGAAGAGATTTCTTAATCACACATCGAGATGCACTTCCGGCGTCGTTGCATCACAGTCCCCACTGACACATGTACAAACACAATGAATGGATGTGCGGGCGAAGGAGTCATGGGTGTGGGCAAGTTTGAATACCTGCAGAACAACATCACCTGTGTTGCATCACTCAGACCTTCAGGCAGCCAATGGGACGCCTTGGCTACAGATCACAGTGACAGTGGGGGCGGGAAATCCTCTCCCAGTATGGGTGTGAAAGTTCACTGATCCGCGGTTCCCTTAAAAACACGCACAAGCAGACACACTTGCACTCAGTGTAACTAAGTCAACAGCCTATTGATGATGTGGCCTTGCAGCTTCTCGGAGAGCTGCGCTGCCTCCTGCACTGTCCCATGTAAACGTAATTGAACAGCAGGGTGAGTCACAGTGTGTGTGTCTGTGTTTAAGAGCTTTCACGGCACCAAGGCCTGTCACACACACCACCATGTGTATCAGACATTACTACTTTTCATTTTTCACAAACGGCATCATTCAGCCATAGTTGATGAGTAATCACAACCGTGCAGTAGCTTTGGGTGAAGCAGCACCGTCTGCTGCTGTATTCATCATGTGTTTCATCCCCAAATGAACCTCATCATTCAAAAAGATGTTTTGACGGCAAAGGGCTGGAGCGACAGGAGTGAGTAACAGCAAATGTTACATGTGAGATTTTACTAGACATTGGGTATCTGTAAGATGGTCTTTTGTACTGCAGGGGAAAGAGTTCATTTTAGGTTGTATGGAATACGCAACAAAACAAACAAAACAACGCCCAGAAATAAAAATGATTTTAAGAAAATATGAAAAAGTATATATGTATGCATGAAAACAAAGTACGCCTTCATTTGTATATTTGAAAATATTGTGTAATATTGTGTAATAAAAACTCAAAATTATTTTTTTTTAAAGAATGTAATATATTTAAACTGATGTTTAAATATATTCTATTTAAACATCAGTATCAGTCGACATACTTAGCCCTCACCAACGTCTCCATAACGTCTGCACTCAAGTTCTCCCCCAATGTTGGAACATGTTGCGCCGTTCTAATTAACATAATTAATAAACTGGGATGAATCAGACAGATAACAATGTTATTAGATAATCGTTAACTGCCACCTCACACATTTAATGTGTTTTTCTGTGTGATATAACACCTATTCTTTTTCTCCAGACGACTGTCTCATTTTTAATTATGTTGGAGAAAAAAAAAACATTTATGTATGAAGTAGAGCTGTGAGTGTGTGTTTGCTGTGTTTACTATGATATATGCCTTTATGTATAGTGGCATCTTTACGTAGACTAACACTCTGTCTAACAGAAGCACAGCACTATTTCACATCTTCCACAGTTTCATCTCAGGTGATAATCTCTGTCTCTTCGGTTTTTTTATTTACTTATTTTGCATTCACATTTTATACATAAGCAGTTTGAGAGGCCAAATGATCTTCTTCTTCTTCTTTTGTAATAATTTGGATACACTGTTGTGTTGCTGGCAGACCTGATGAGGTTAATATGAAATTGTCAGTCAAAAGTTCCATATGTTCCACACTGGTTGTTAGTAAGTTGCACATAACATCTTAACAAACTAGACATGCATAGGATTCACTTCATTTAAACTATAGTGGCTCATGATTGTTATTTAGGTTTACAGTCTTTATTGAAACACTGACTGCTCACAGGTAATGCTTTCTGCTGCTGTTATTTCATTTCATGTACCATTTCTATACACCTATATGTTCAGCGTGTCGTCGTGCGTGAACCTTTACATGAGACTAGACTTTCCATCACTAACATTTGCATGTGCTTTGGATGAACCTGCAGCTACTCCGAGCATGGGGCTCGCCGAGCATTGTACCCTAAATATGCTCAACCAAACCACCAAGGTCTAATCAGCCTTGGCGTTGAGACTGGCGCTCTTGTGTGTGTATTACCTAGAAATGACTCATCATTTTTGGTGTTCGGTAGCAGGTGGCGTCTGGTCAGGAGAGGCAGTACCTACTACGCTAAAATCTCTTTAATTAAAAGAAACCAAATAAACAGTGACTGAGGGGCTGGCATATTTGATGCCAACAGAGATGAAAGTTTTCTAGTAGCAGAAGAAATATATATGTATACATATTGCAAAAATGTATTTCGAGACATGAGTGGAGGTTTCTGCAAAAGTTATCAATTCCAAAATAGTGTTTTTGTTCATAGTAACTGCCCTCTTAACACAATTAAACTGTTGATTATTGCTCTTAATTGAATTGATGCTGCGATTGATTATTGCGTTATTTCATTTCAGTTACACTCTTGTTTTGCAAAGAAATAAATATATGGTAATATCACATTTGATAAATAAGACTACGAATCCATATCTATGGTCTGTTCTGTTGAGTCTCAGCCACCACTGTAGTTTGTTCAATAATTGTGCTCATAAAACCTATGAGGAATAGATGTTTATTCAATAAATTATGGAGGGGGTTTTGTTAATAAATGCATAAATAAGCACACGACTGAAATATACCCTTATATATACCGTATACTACAACGAATAAAAATAAGAACTTAGCAGATATGAGAAGACCAATTTACAAAACACTAAATACCTACAGCTGGAGTTGTACATTGAACTCCTACAAGTGGAAGACTGGGACGTGATGAGCTGATGTCGCTGAAAGATCCACCAAATAGATCAAATAGTGATGGTGTTATTTCTGTTCATTTCACCAACGGCGATGATAAATCCTCTTGTCAAATAATCGGGAGGATTTTAGACTATCAGGATAGTACTATTTGACTTTTCCCCAAGTCGATCCAAAACACGGCTTAAAAATGTCCAAGCGTTACCAGATAGTTTCCATGTGCGGGGAGTTGGTCTTTGCCAGGTGGGTGGAGCCAGTCACCTTCAGGGCTGGACAGCTGACTGCAGGCCCTCTCACCTCCGCAGCCCACAGAGCCCTGAGCTTCTCCTCTTTCCACTTCCAAATAATCCTTAATCACATCTGTCAACGTGCACTAAAGAAGTTCAGTAAAAGTTCATGCATTTGGAAGAGGCCGAGCGTGCGCTGCAGATGGACACGTCATCGATTTCTGCACATATTGACGTTATAGCAAGAAATGCACAGTGGACGGCGGTGATGGCGGCAGTGGCGCTAACATCACCTACTGCTTTGCTCCTGCTTCTGTGTTAAATCTACGCCATGTGTTGAATTCATGAGCTGATTGATATGTTAGGCACATTTTTATTTTATTTTTCCAAGATTTTAGTTAAGGTGAAGAAAAAGTCTGCATAATTTGGTGAAATTGTGAAAATTGTGAAATTGTGTTAAGATTAACACAATGTCTTCCACATACACACTCTACTGGTTGCATTTGACAGACTCTGTGGTAGAGCTTTTAAAACCAGCTTATTTGGCTGTCAGGCGCTAAGCTAAAGACTTTGTACCTCTGTGACATTTCAATTCACCCATACAAAGAGTGCTTTTAATACTACTTTTGTACCCTGAACCATCCGGTTTTACAGCTGAGGAGCCACTAAAGGTCCGCCTCCTTTTAATGTCTTTGTTTACGTTCTGGGAAGGTTCGCTGTGAATGCGTTCAATGCACGTGCAGCGTTATCATCTCAGGCTGCATAAAGCTCTACCACAGGCTCCATTCAAGGCAAGAGACACCCTGAGGTCTTGAGGCCGAGCCAGGAGCCATAGGGCATGGGCGGGAACGTGGACATAACTGAAAATGATAAGTATTGTCTTCGTTAGCAATGTCTTCAGACATCTCCTCTAATGAAATTACTGGTTGAATTCATTATGTGGCTTCCATGGGACAAAGTCTACAACGTCTGTTCACAGTGTAGAGAAATTTAAATTTTTGTAGAATTTTTGTTGAATTTGTTGGATATTAAACATTTGCCTTATAATATAGTGACGTATACATATATTACCAGCTTATAACATGTAAATGGTTACAGAGACCTATATAGTCACTATTGATCAGTGATAGGAAGTCATATATGGACTTTGATTTACTTAGCTGAGTTCTCCTCCAGTGAAAGTATCACCCACTTCTATTGGAAGCTGGATCTCCTGCGTCAGAAGCACAGGGCCAGAACATAGAGACAGAACCTGACAACCTTATACAACTTGTTATTGTTTCGTGATGGAACATGCCAGTGAGATACGGGAACATTGGTCCTATTTTTTTTTTTTTTACATTGGATTTGGGGTGAGTGTTGTTGACAGCAGTGTAATCAGCACTGCCAGGGTTCTTCATAGTGATTCAAATAAAACAGATCACATTCTGCAGCATGCGTAGGAGGATAACAGACATTATAAATGTACACACTTGAACCTCTGTAGTGTGGAGGGAGTAGGAGATGGGAGCATTTTTTTGGATGAGAACATGAATCGTCTGAATAGAGAGCTCAAGTCACGTGCCTTCTGGTGCGACCCGTGAGACCGAAAATCAGGAAGAAATGAACGGCGGTGAAAGACAAGAGAAAAATACATGTCCCCTTTTTGATTTGCGCCACCATTTGAGAAATATCTGTAGTGTTTGTCTGTTTTACAGTTCAAGACTGATAGTAAAGGAACATCTCATTTTGTGCTAAATGATTCAGAGGATCATTGAACATGATCCACGTCAACAACTGCACAACAGCTGTTAACACAAAATGACAAAGGATTAGAAGGCGTGTAAATCACTATATTCTGGTCCCGTGGATGCAGTAGAGACACCTTAAATAAGCTTGAACAGATCATAGAGTGAGACAGGTACGGTGACTTTGGAGATATAGGGTCATATGGTCAATGTCGGTTGGAAACCTCTTATCTCAGGAAACTGGAAAAACTATGTATTTTCTAAATCAATGAATGGAATTATGAGATGTATTCAACACTTTTTAATTGCTTTAATATTTCTAAAACCATCATCGAATTGTTTTATGGCCAAAAAAAAAAAAAGATCCAAAATTGAATTGTGACGTCTCCAACCAGCAGCAACAATATTTTTTCACAGTAATTTTGAAATTGAAAATTTGAATTTCTGGACTTTAATAATGATGATGGGTTCTTTCGGCTTTTTTCACCACAGCGAATCCGATTTGCATATTTGATTTGATAGGAGTTTTTACGTCGGATGCCCTTCCTGACACAACCCCTGTATTTATCCGGGCTTTGGACCAGTCCAATGAGACATTGAAGCTACAGTCGTAGGGAGCAGCATGAAGGGTCTTGCCCAAGGACCCACAGGGGATGCTCATCCCGTGAATCCAACCCAGGTCCCCTATGCCAGTGTTTTTCAACCTTTTTTGAGCCACAGTGCGTTTTTTTATTGAAAAAAATCATGAGGCTCACCACCAACGAAAAATGTTAAAAATGGTACTGCATAGCCGCCTATATTAACAATATAGTCATCCTTGTTAAAGTGTCTTGAATAGGAATCAAATAAACACAAATAACTATTGTATTATCTTTTATGATTATATCATAAAAGATAATACGTCAGTTGCCTTTCTTGACACAACCCACTCATTCCGGAAATGGAACCCAGGTCCCCTGTGCACCAACCCGGTGCCAACTGAGCTATCCAGCTGGTTCACTTAAAAGCCTGTCATTTTCTCAATAATCGACTGTGTGCCTTTTAACCTGTTGCCTTATGTGTCACTGAGTTCTAACATCTGTAAAAATGTTGTGTGATTTTTTTTTTTTGTGAGAGTCGGAACATTTCCTGCCGACATAGCGACGTAAGAATATTGACATTTTCCGTGAAACACCAACAGAGAATCAAAAGGAACTGACAACGAACAGTCACAGGTTTGTACTAGGTGTGTGGAAAATAGTCGATATTAATCGATACATCGATGCACATGTGCACGATGTGAGCGCATCGGTTCATTCACTGGTACCGACGCGATTGACGGGTGACATCTATATTCATCTCGATGCGTTGGTGGGTATCGGTAAAATCCGATGCAAGCGTCGTTTTATTCATGTTAAACTTAACCCATCTGCTGTTCCCGAGGCGCGTTGAATGCACCATCATTATTTCGTGTTTTGTATTGAATACGAACGGAAACCGTAAGGCACATACATTAAAGACACTACTGGTTCAACAGTACAGACGTTCACACGAGCAGGAGCGAGGAAGCTTCAGTATTTAATGCACCCGCAACATTCATATGTTTGAAACACTACGACTTCACAAACAAAGACGGAAAGTTAGACAAAACGTCCGTCATTTGCAAAGAATGCCACGTATGACGGCAGCATGACAAACATGCAGACCCACTTCAAAAGAGTACATCACATCACCGACAAGTCTACCGACACCCCCCTCCCTCCCCCCCCGTCGGACACCGGAGAAAAACCAAGCAAATCGGGTCAGGATCAGAAAAGTGTGGTGTTTCCAGCAGCAGCTGTGAGTCTCAGGTGAGAGAGGCATTTACAGAAAGATCTGTTTTCATTTTCTTTTCTTTTTTGAACTCTGCTGGACATTTCCTAATGAGACACTCATAGTCTGTTCACACTACAACACACACTGCAGCTCTGAGTGACTGTCATATTGTTTACCTTGCATTTATCTGTGTCTTATGGAGATGGACATTCATATCAGACACTCTGAGTAGTGTGTGTTCACAGCAGCAGCTGAGAGTCTCAGGGGACTCATGGTTTATATGTTCTTTGCACTAAATCCAATGGTGAAAGGGTTTCAGTTGTTTTACACGACTGTATTAGCCCACCTCCTACCTCCTCATATTAGCAGGATGTTTTGCAGACGGAATATGAACAAACATTGATTGCACTGTTGAAAGTGTGACTTCAGGTTACTGATTGAGAGTGTTTTGTTGTTGCTGTATACTGTACTTTTTACAGCAGTAATTATTGTTTAATTGTTGTACTCTTATTGTTGCAGAACTCACTCAAATCTCTGATTCTCAGTGTCCAGTTAGAAAGTCCACTCTAGCACATGGGTTTGGCAGACAGTACGGCCATTGAATGGAAAGTTGTTTTTGAGAAGCTGTTGCTGTTTAAAATGGCAAAAAAAAAACTGCATGAAGTGGTTCATAGTAAAAAAGACAAACAGCACTTTTGTTGAATTTACTACCAAGTGCTTATAAGGAATAAAGGCAAATCCTTTTTGCAGTACCAGACTGAACTCCATCTTTTTTTTCTTTGCTTATTTGCATCATGTTGAATCGTATGATATCGCAACAAATTGCATCATATTGTATCGGATCGCATTGATTTGAACCAAATGATTATCATATTGCATCGTGAAGAGTGTGAATCGTATCACCAGAAAATTCCATGTATTGTTAAAGTATCGCATCGCTGGCAGTGCATCGAGATGTGTATCAGTGGTGAGATTCACACCCCTAGTTTGTACATGACATCCACCAGACGCGCACGGACCAGACACAGGCACAGATCCAGGTCCGACCCACACGGTCCGGTCTGCGTCCGGATCCGGTCTGCACTGGTCAACTCACTAGCTTGCTATAATGCGTGGTTATGTGCGCATGCTCAGTGACTCCAGTGACTGGTCAGAGCGACTGTCAATCAAGTGACAGATTTCATTGACTCCAGGATTATAGACTGATGCCTACATTTTAATGTCATGCGATCTACCCAGAATACCTTCGCTATTGACTTGTAGATCGCAATCGACGTACTGGGCACACCTGAATATTAGGTGAAATTAGATCATTTCTCACGGCACACCTGATGGTCTCTCACGACACACTAGTGTGCTGCGGCGCAGTGGTTGAAAAACACTGCACTATGCACCAGCCCGGTGCCTTACCAACTGAGCTATCCAGCATTTTTGGACTTTAATGATGATTGTTTAGATTGCCACACATCATACGTGTAAATGATGCATGACATGATTGTAGAAGGATCCAATAAATGACATTTCTGTCACCACTGACTGTGGAAATATATAAACACAAATACTACACACACCCAAAGTCATGGAGGTGACGTCTCCAGAGTCACTCAAGGTTTCTCTGCGGCTTCAACGTGACTAGGCTTGTAGTGATTTCAGCCTCTTTTCATATCCTGTCACCTCAGTCTCGGAGACATGTTGAGGTAATAGTTATTTTGCCATTGTGACGTCTATCAGGTGAGTTCACAGATACTATCCACTGACTCACAGATCAACGTGTAAACAGACGCACAACTGGAATTTAAAAAACAGGTCATCCGCCAGTGACTACTGTTATTATTTTTTCCATTTATATACTGTATATATATTTCATAGGTTTTTTCCAAGATGACGGCCTGTTTGTCACATATTGATGGACCTCAGTATTTAGCAGGCTTATAATGACCTTTAACCTCTGGTATGTCACAGCCTGTTTACTCAGGAAAGTCTTTCTGGCAACCAGTGTCTTTAAAACAAACCCAGTGAGTATTTATTTAACAGACATATGAGGGGATGATTTGTCTTTATTGATGAAACAGAAGTGTCTTCCAGTTGCGTTTAGCGTCTGTCCTTTAACGGCGTCCGCGCACTGTCTCTGCTCTGCCTTTGTGTTTGTGGTCTGCAGGTGCAGTACGTCATCCAAGGCTACCACAAAAGGAGAGAGTACATCGCTGCATTCCTCAGCCACTTCGGAACGTAAGTCGGCTCAGTCCACAGCACCTCCCAGAATCTTGAAGCTCTACTCCAGCACTTGAATACAGGTTCATGTGGGTTCAATCCATGTCGTAAACTGTGAGGTTCAGGTGAGTTCATGGACAAACCTGTGTGTGTGTGTGTGTGTGTGCGTGCGTGTTACAGAGGTGTGGTGGAGTACGATGCAGAGGGATTCACCAAACTCACCCTTCTGCTCATGTGGAAAGACTTCTGCTTCCTAGTGCATGGTAGGACACGACACACACATATATGTCCGTGCACATATCCATAAAATCAGAATCAGACCAGTTTATTCATTCAGAGGGAAATTGTTTTCTTGTAAGTACGTCATGACAAAATGAATAAAGATAGAAAAAGATGTAGCAATATTTGCAAGAACAATCTATAACAATATAATAATAGCGTAATGATGGGGGGGGTGGTGTCAAGTGTTGTGTGATAGGTGAAGGTATCAATCAGCTCCACTTACGTTTCCCATTCCTCTCGCTGTAGTGGACCTCCCGCTGTACTTCCCCAGGGACCAGCCCACTCTCACCTTCCAGTCAGTGTACCACTTCACCAACAGCGGTCAGCTCTACTCTCAGGTGCAGAAGACGTACCCCTACAGCCCACGCTGGGACGGCAACGAGATGGCAAAGAGGGCCAAGTGAGTAGAACCCACCAACAAGGGTCATAAGACTCACCATCACAGAGGCATGAATATTCACGAAAATAATGTTAATATGACTGGTGAGAAATACTGTAGCTGTAAAAAGTATCGTCCTGCTCTCCGAGGACCTACATGTTGTGATGATTTTACAGGGGCTTCTTTTGACACTATTTTAAAACTGAATACATCAAAAGACATGTTGGTGAAGGTCAAAAACACATAAACGTGTAATGTTCTGTTCTCAGCGAAGAACCTAAAAGCAAACATTGACAGGATTTAACAAAATAAAAGATCTTTATTTTTCTTTTAGGTTCATATGGAACAGGATTCTAACAATGATATATCTAACAAAAACAATCTTTCAAAAAACACTTGATTAATTCTTAAACTAACAAAAATTACCCACAACGGGAAAATCAAAATACAAACTATAAATCAAAATCGCACTCGAGATGGCCAAAAGTCACAATGTTCAAAACTTACAAATTACATTGAGATCAAGACAAGGATTCAATGTACAACTCAAAATACTTACAAACCAACATATACTATCAAGACGACAACAAGCAACAAGACAGGAACCAGAGTCAGACACACTGACCCAACACACTCAACGGTCTAACAAAGGACCAGGGGAAACACACAGACTTTTAAACCCAGGACCCGCACCAGGTGGAACACATCAGAGTGGATTACACATGAGACACAGGTGGGACGGGATCTGGGACGTGAAGCTATCTGAAACAAGAGGAGAAGACAGTGACCCAAACAGGAAGTGACAGAACAAGACAGGATGCAAACTACAAATATCACTGACTAACCCCAACCTAACAAAACGTATACGTTTTCAAGAGCTTTTAGACTTAGACTTAGGCTTCCTTTATTGTCATTACACAGACACATACAATGAATCTGGTAACGAAATGTCATCGAATGGCAACTGATAACACAAATAAATATGGAGAATACAAAAGTGCAAAATTGCTGGAGTAAAACCAAAGCCATGAGTGTAAAGTGCAAAGGTGACAACACATACGTTCAGTATAAATAAGGAATAAATAAGGTGGACAGTGCAATATTCTTTTCTTGTTTTTCCAGAGTTTGTTTTTCTCTGACACACCTGTTGCATGTCGAGGTGTGAAGAGTTCTGCATCATAAGACATTGTATTATGGAATAGAACCTTATTGTCTGAGGAAAAACAACTACTTTGATCTTCAAGCAGCTCCCCGTTTAATTTTGTATGGCAATAAGAGAATCCTTCCCAACTTTTGGTTTACACCATAGAGGTCAATGGAAAACCAATCAAACATCTTCCCAAACTTCCCATAGTTTGATAAGATGAATAGGAAAACAAAGTGGCAAAAATGCTAGTATGCAAATAACAGTTGGTAATATACACTGTTAAAACACTTGTAAACAAGTGTACCTCATTACCTAAAGCGATCCATTACAGTAAAGGATTACTGTTTGCTGTAACGCAGTAGAGTAAGACATAATTATGAAACGGTGATATTGTAAGATAAGGAATGAACGCCGAAATAACAGTAGCAAGTCATCTGTAATTAGAGTACAGTTTGGAAATAACTTACACAACACCAGTTATTCCTGATATACATACGTCCAGGTACATTTATACAGTAGATTTAAAATGAAGCACAAATCTAATACTGAAAAGACTCCTAATGTTTAAAACAGTACAAACCCATTCCCTCATAATATAGAATCCCCCATTCATGTCAGGATCCAAATGTGTCCTGACAACAGGCGCTTTTCATTATTATTGACCTGAATCTGATACAGTTTCACTACATTTATTCTGGATGCATTTTGCTCGTACATAGACCAGTGATGTTAAACAAACACTGGCGGTTTCGTAGCCCGCGCGGCGTCATAAAACAGTTTCAGGTAAGTCGTAGGAGGCCGTTTGTGACGATAAATGTGATGTATGATAGCCATTAGACGTGATACGGTCGAGCGAGCCCCTTTTGTGCACCACAAAGAGCGTTTTGTTGACATTCACAGATTCACTCCCACCTTCTGTACATAAACTGACATAACCCCGGTAAATCTATAGGCCTCCTCTATTGTCTGGAAAGTGTTCTAAGCACGGCAAAGATCCATAAGAGTTTCAGGGTTTTAAATGATCTCTTTTTCACTCGTGTATTTATCTCCAACTGAGGGTTTTAGATACACACACACACACACACGCACACACTCCTTCGCCTTAGCACAACCTAACACACCTACTTTTTCTTGCTGTCGGTTGATTTGTCTCCCACCTTTTCCCCTAGAGCTTTAAGACATGAAAAGGAGGCATCCCATGTACAATTGTAGACATAACAAGCAAACACATTCTGTTTTCATCTGCTTTTTGAATCACGCTGAGACTGGGACTGACCCAGAGAGTTTGTTACATGCTTTGAAGTAGCTGAATCACAATTATTGTCACATTGCGATGTTTTGTTAGTTGCACATTGTTATTCCCTTGTCTCCCCTCCCTCGCTCTCTTTCACTCTCTCTCTCCCCCTCCCTCCCTCTCACCCAGGGCGTACTTCAAGAGCTTCATCCCTCAGTTCCAGGAGGGAGCCTTTGCCAACGGGAAACTCTAGTCCTCTCCTGCTTAATGACATGCCTGGAGACTTGCCCGTGGGAGTGTGTGTTTGTGCATGCCATTGTGTACCTGAATATGACTATGCACAGACTTGACTTAGATTTGTGAACTGTGTGTACTTATGGACTGTGCTGTAACAGTACAGCGAGTATGACAGTGTGCTTATTGCACACAGACTCTGTGAATTCCACATCGTGAAACTGAAACTCTCTTAATCAGTACCTTCACTTTTGTTTATTATAGATGCAGTGAGGAAGCTCTTCATGTACAAGTTAGTCTCAAATGCACACAAAAGACATCACCCAAGGAAGCAGGATGTTTTAACCCATAAACGCCCAAATACTCACAGTCGACCAAAACCGTCTTCTGATCTAAACTGTTTAATACCTGTCGATCCACGAATACTAGCAACACACGTCCATAGTAGGTGTAACATACAATTTTACATCTTTTCATGGTCATCGGATATGACCAGAGGTTCCTTAGTAAACGTGGAAACACTGTCACCTTCCACAACATTGATTCACCAGTAAAACCCATGATAGGATTTGCTGAGAGGTTTTCTCTGTTTCTGATTTAATAACCCTCATATGATGGTAACTCTTTTATGAATTTCTACCTGGCTGGTAAATTAACTAGGGGAAAATACCTGATTTTCCCTGAGAAAATGCAAAATACAGGAGAATATATTCTAAATGGTGATAAATCATAAAATTAACATACAGGGGGAAAAATCCTTTGGAAACTGAGTCTAAAGTAGTGCTGGGTCTTTATGGGTTAAAGACAGATTTTGTTCGTCCATTTCCAAACGATCAGCAGATGCAAAGTTTTGTTGCTGCTACCGATGTTTGGACATCATGAAATGACTTTTGTCTGCCAGCTCACACCAAACATAATTTTGTTTTGCAACTCCAGGCCGTGAGGAGCTTGATGTGACGCTGTATTCAGTCTAACTCGTATTCTTTAGCTGCTAACACTCCATCCAATGATCCCACGCATCATTTGCCCATAAGTGAAGAACACGTAAAGGATCAAGTGCATGTAAATCACAGAGAGCTGAAGGGACAATGGAAGCACCTTTGTTTACAGTTTACTTGTCTTCAGTTGTCAAGTTCGGTTCCACATTGGATTTAAAAAACAAAAAATCTTTGAAATGACTCGCCTTGCCTTTGATTTTGTCTAAATACCGTTTGTTTGATTCGACCGTTGAAATGGTCTGTGAAGACGTTTACTGACATGTTGTAACAGAACTGTAAGAAAAAGAAGAATGTTTCATCACTATTTCTGTAGTAAAGAGGTGTGTTTTCCCTCAGCTGGTGCCTGTGTTTTATTCTTTATATTATTATGGGTCTTTATATCCATCCGTTCAGGAGGAAATCACTGGGAGTGTGTTACAGCTTAATTAAAATATTACAATTAAAATATCTTGTTTGACTTGAAAATGTATTCTAAAAATCTATTGTTAAAAAAAACGCTTCTAATAATAAACGAATTAGAAAAATGTATTTACCGTTGAAAAAATCTTTTTCAGAAAATAAGAAGAAGGTTCCTAAAAGCTCTTTAAGCTCTGCATTAATACGTACAGAGTAGCAGCTTTAGTGAGTGTGTGGCTGATAAGGATGTGGTGGACGAGACCACTGTACTTGTGTGTTTTGAGAGAAAGTAATGAGGAGCCAGAGCACAGCCAGGATGCAGTGTGTGGTATTGTGTGTGTGTGTGTTTTATTTTGTGCCTCTGTGTGTGTGTGTGTGTGTGTGTGTGTGCAGAGGCCCATGCATGGATGTGCACATGCATGGGCTGGGGCGAGGCAGAGTGTGCGCTTGCTTGTTTTCATCATTAAATATGAGGGTCAGAGTTAGGGGTCCTTCCTGGCCCAAGGCGCAGCCCTTTGCTATATTTATTGTTGGTAATGCAGCAACTGTCAAGTCTAATTGAGAACTATAGGGTGAATGTATCTGGGGCATTTAATAGCATCAAGGCTCTTAATAAAATAATTAAAAAGCAAGATTCTTTTTGTCTTTTTCACTGCCCCACTCCATGTTTCTTACTCTAACCTTTCCCGACCTGCTTTCAGAACATTTCTCTCGTCAGCCGCGGGTTGAACTGCTCTTATTTTGGAGAGCTGGGGGGAGGGAAGGTGGGAGTGG
>JAPTHA010000016.1:6828484-6846183 GCA_029814585.1 Gymnapogon annona | reverse complement strand
TGTGTGTGTGTGGAAGTGAATAAAGCACTCGCCCTCACCTCTCCAAATGGAGTGTAAAACTGCACCATGTTGAATTCTTGGTCCATATTTGAAGCTCTGAGCGAACCTGCCACTGCTAGCACACTGCCACAGTGGTTCCACTGGATACTAACCACATTCATCAAAGTGTCGATACACACCGGGTCTGCAAAAAGAAGGCAGAAAGAAAGTTCACCACCAGTTAGTAAACATTCCATCAAAATAATACAAGATAAAATCAGGCAACTTTTGGTAATGGGCCTGTTTCCTTACTCTCATCATTCTCGTAGCGCATTATCTGGCATCTTCCGTTGTCATAGCAGATTGCGAGGCATGGACAGTCTGGCTCGACGTAACCCCCTGTTCCTGCATACCAGTGGATACCTGCTATACTCACAGCTCCAGTACTATTTGTTAAACAGCAGATAGTCATTTTAATCTGAAACAAAACACATAAGCAACATAATCAATATAAGACAATATCTGGTAATAAAAGCAAAGCTTCAACAATTGACCAAAATGTCTGTTGTACATATGCACTCACTATGAAGTTCCCTTGATTGTCATAGATTTGCACTTCCCCATTGGCCGTGCCGAAAAGAAGGATCTTGCTGTCTGGAGACCATGCTACATGAGCCAGCTGATTTCCCTTGAGCTCCTTTCCCCAAATCCGGTTACCTAGAAAAAAAACCCATAAGGTACATGTTAATTTAATTTTTTTACACTATTTGAACCAATCATGGTGTGTGCAGTGATTTTATGCTAAATCTAATTTCCTAATCTCTCATTTAGTATATTTTGCCAAGCATTGTGCAACACTCTTTACCGTCTACAGATCCGACTATGACCGCTCCATCTTCATACACAATACATATCTTTTGTCCATCGGCGTTCCAGCTCATGCTCCTCACCACTGATTTGTTCCTATTGTTGATCATTTCCTCATACCACGCACCTTTAGCAAGAAACAAAGCCAAACAATTACAAGAGGCAAATGGTTTACAAAGCAACTTGGATCTTCAATTGGAAGCATCTAAAATTACCTTTATAAAGCATCCATACAATGATGAGTCCATTCTGGTCACTGGTAGTCAGTTTCTCATACTGCTCATTCCATGTCACCACTTGTACTGCACCTACCAGTGGAATAATTATATAGCAAATAGTCAGATATTTGTCACTGTAGCTGAAAGTGCTCCATCACATACAGTGACATGACGTAATGCCAGCTCACCACTGTGTCCCTCTAGAGCCTGGTTCATGGGCAGATTACTGGATGTAGCTTTGAGTTTGGTATCATCTGTTGAGACATAACAGTGAAAGAGACCCATTTAAACATACAATAAGTGAATAATGGAATTTAAAGAACGTTCCTAAAACGGGGTTGACACTCGACTACCGCATAAGACAAAGGGTTTAAAACTAATCAAACAAACTGTTAGTAGCAACATTTTTTCACAGCTTACTTATGCAATATGAACCTAATAAAGGTCAATCTGTCTACAAGGTGGAGGGGACAGGGTGGTACCATTTCTTCGTACAGTGATCGGACATAAAGGTACCAGAACAAAGCCAAAAGCCTTATGAAAGACTCAGATTTCTTACACAATGTAAGACTTTCAAAAACCCTCCAATCTTAGTCACATGACCTCTGCATAGCAGCTCCAACTGTGACAGATACACTTATACACATGGCTATATGTAAAGCGATTCAATCAGTAACACAGCACGTTTCAATCTTTTGCTGTGTACTGAAGCTGAATTATAAGACTAATAACAACATTTTAAAAAAGAAAGAACTGTTGCAAATTGTCACTGATGAAAAATACATCAAAAAAGGCCATGCTCAGATCTTTTTGACAATGCCTAAACTTTCACAAGTAAGGGCAGGTGGCAGGGCAAACTGATTTTACTATGTTACAACACAAGAACAAGAAAAGACCTAATCAGTTTTATGAACTATTCCATTAGTTAAACAACGAGTTTGTATTTGTGCACTGTATGTTGTATTAATTTAGAACAGGATGTTTTCAGTAAGTTTGTTTCGTCATAGTTTGACTAACCAATTAATCTTGGACTCCTGTGAGACTCTGCAGGACTTACCTGTCTGAGTTTCCAGCTTGAGGACTCTTAGGAGACCGTCATCCCCTCCACACGCAATGAAGCCTTGATCCTTGTTCCAGGACACACATTTCAGATGAACGTGATTGAGGAATGCGATCTACACGAAACGGAATGTCACAACCAAACCGTTAAACACATCCCTGCATGTTAATTGGCCAAATAATAAGTAGTGTTAAGCGGCTGTAACCACAGGTGGATACAATGTCCAGTACTTACCTTCTTGCTGAGGTAAATAAACATCGTGCTCACAATCTCTCAATCCCAAATATATATCAAGAACACTGCCAAGTTGTGAATATGAAAACTGGCCACCAAAACCTTCCTTTAAACTCACATTATGAGGCCTCAATATGGTGAACGCTTGTAGCGTTAGCGTTAGCTTAACTAGCTTGAGTTTACAGTGTGTCAACGCAGTTACCCAGAAGCAAAGAGGTTATGCGTCGAATATCGTCTTTGAAAGTCAAAGGAACACAAAGAGCAGATAAAATAACGAAATCAATCTAATGATGAAAAGTTTAACTTGGCATGGAATGTCTTTTGTGCAGTGTTACAGCAATACTACGCAGAGGCTGCAGCTTCCACCGGTCTCCCGTAGTAACCATAAACCGGAAGAAAAGGTTTCGAGGGCTTCTGGTAATTGTAGTCTTTTTTCATCGTAGTCTTTTTTGCAGTAGGCGCTCACAACGGGGAACGTCACCTCTCTGTCCCAGTAGAATATGATGGTCATTTTGGATTTATTTTAACTGTTGTTTTTTGTTTACATTCATAGGCAAACTATTTTAATTGACTTTTTAACATTAGTTCATATATTACAGCAGCCAAAGACATCCAGATGTACGATTCCTGGTTGTTAATCTCAACCTTTGTGAACATCTTCAGGGTTAGTAAATTAAATACAATATTATATTATAATAAACGATGAAAACACACATAAGAAAGGTTATATATAGAGAAAATTCTCATTCAAAATCATTTGAGAATTGACACAAAAGTGGCGCTAGGTCTGTACGGGTTAAGGTTGGAATAGTTTTTCCATTCATATATAATTCAAACACAACAAAGTGATCTATTATGCTTCACTGAGACTCTGTTTGAAATGTTTAGATTTCAAGAGTCAATACAAATATACTGAACTTCTGCCTATGAGTCCAGGTTAGACACCACATGTATCTTTGGGGTTTTGAGCTGAAAAACGCTGAGAACCCCAGTGTTTATCACAAAACAAAAACCCACAACTCAAATGAAGCAGCACTAACAAACCCTGATCTATTAAATATTAACATTATGCTTGGAATAAAGTTGGAATAACAAAATCAGAGAAAAAAATCTATTGTTTTATAATATTTATTGACAAAGTGATAAAGTAGACAGTAGAAATAGTCAGCACATGCAATTTTTGTATCACAAAATGCTCCGAAATATACTTGCTTCACATGTTTCACAATAAATACAGAATATGGTTTTAACAAAATTGCATTTCTTTAAACCACTGTTTCAAATAGTCACAAAAAATGGCTACATTAAGTAAGATATGTTCTTAATCTCTGACCATTTGTTTTCATTAATCCAAAAGGTCAGGAATGTTGTCACACACTGGCAAGTGTTCATATTGCGGCGCTGTCCAGTTAAACTTGAACTGGACTCTCTTTTCCCTCTCCCTTCAAAAACAATCACATCTGTTACTGAAATGTAATTGCCTCTCAGTGTTGCACAATTACCTTTGCTGTGGTGTTTCAGGTGTCAGAGGAGAGGATTATAGTAATTCATTGTGATGTAACAGGCCAGCTGGTTCAGGCTGTATTTTGGTCTTTTTTCTGTATAATAATACGGTGTCAAGCTGACAAGAAAGCTCTTGTTACATAAGAGATTAGTTATTAAAGGCCTGAAATGAATAACTTCCATTGTGGTAAATCCACACCAAGGGTGTGGCGCACACTTCAAAAAGATATTTTAAATATTTATAAGTCTTAAAAGTATCCATTCCCAACCACTGCCATTTTCGTTTGTTCATTATGTAAAAACCTTCAGTATGCTGAACAATGGCTTCTTCTATAGGCAACTTTTTTTTTTACAATCATGGATATATGTATTAGCTTTTCATCCTTCCTTTAAATTAAACAATAACATTGCTGTGTGATTTCAAAACTGCAGATTCATATTATATAATAAACACATGAATATATACGATGGGTTCTCAATACAATACTCCATATAATGCTATAACATGTCTTCTGACTCTGTATCCCGTTCTCAATAGTGCGGCTGGTCTTCAATCTGGTTCACTTTGTTTGAAAGTTCATCAAGTGAGCACAGAGTCAAGGAATAATATTTTATATCCTACTCCGCAATCACCAAAAAGTACTGAAACATGAAAACATGTAAAAGAAAATTAACTAGATGGTACTTTCATAAAGTCAATGTACCTTGTTGTTGTTTATACAAGTACAAAGAGATGCAGACCAGGTAGTGACAGCAATTGTAAAGAGCAGTATCAAATTCCGCGTCTGGATCATTAAAACCTCAGTTCAAGTTGTAAAAGGATATGTTTTCTGCTCAGATCTTGAATGGTCGACTGCACTTTTTTCTGGAATACAATCTGAGCTTCACACATGCAGGCATCTTCGGTTATTTCACTTCTCATTTCCTCTGAAAGAATTACAAAAAAACAGCGAGAGTCAGAGCATTGGAGTGCTGCTTCACTGTTAAACATTCCACCCTTCGCATGTTAATACCAACCATCTCCTATATTGAGCTTTAAAAAAACAACAACAACTAATGATTCGATGTCAGTGTGCAGTAATTATACAACATAAGCACTGGCTAAAGGAGAAGAAGAATGCAGCTTTAGAGTGATGATGACCACATAAATGAGTTAATCACAAATTCCGTGGACTACTGCGTGCTTAAGATCAGATGTGGACAGCTTTAACTGTGATTTTCAGATGCATTATTAGTGAAGCATTCACATAAAATATCAAAACAGTAAAAACAAATGGACACATAACACAGTAAAATTGAAAAAAAAGAGACACCAAGTGAACAAGAAAATGTTGTCCTTTCGCTGTAGTCACACATTTCTTGTGCCATTAGAGAACATTAGTTATGTTCTATAGAATGTGTTGTAAATAGTGGCACCAGTATTGCTTGTTGCTGGACTCCAACAGACTGCAAAAAAAAGGGAGGAAGCACATGGTAATTATCACTTAGACGTAGGAATTAGGACACAACGCTGATGACATAGTGTCCCATTGTGAACATAAGTACTGAAGTAAACAACACAAAGGCCCTGTTTTTTTTAATCATAGAAGTATGTGTATCAAGTCCCAGTGTCAGAGATACGGGTCGATCGTTATATCATTTATTTATGATTCATGATTGTGATTATCCACAGATTTTGCGCTTTTAAAGTACATGTACTTATCTATTTACTTGAGATGTATTTATGCAATGCTTGTTTACACTGACCCATAGAATGTGCACTGTATAGACTATATATTAGTTGTTACAGTGAATATGCTACTTCTTGTATATGACTTTCTCTCTCATTATGTTCTGGCATTTAGCAAATAGAAATTACTTTGGTAAATGTAACTGTCAGGAAAGGGGGAGTCTGATTACATTTCAGTGAATATGAAAGAAAATGTCATCTTTTTTAATACATTGTGTGTGGATTTTGAATTGAGTTGAATATCTCTAATAACTGTGAATACAAATGAACCATTGCACATACAGTAGAAATGCTAATCATTCTTACCCAAAAGCCTGTCGTGTAGGATGGTCTGACAAAAGTTATTTTCCAGTCTCAACTCTTTGTTTTGTTTTGTTTTTGTTTGTTTTGGTCATAAAAACCTCTTGAAGTCCTGTAGAGAAAGAACTGGAGCCTCCTGGCAGCTGTTAAGACTTTGATTAATCAAAATTCCACTGAAGATTCATGTAACCCAGGAGTGTCTGCGCTTCATGCACATGCACACCAGGCACACTCGCTGAGCCGGGGAAGTGACAGATAACAGTCAGGGTGAGAAGTAAACTGTGACACCATCAAGGGAATTTTAACAAAGCGCAGCCTCTTACGTGAACACGTTTTCCGGTCCGCATTTAAAACATATCCCACTCGACACTTGCAGTTGTAAGAGTCACCACTGTTGACACAAATATGTTGGCACTCGTGTCCCTGAGCACACATATTCGAACCTGGAAAGAAACACCCCCAGATCTGACTGTGTCTACAATACTCCTCCTCATATCCATCCATTAACCCTTTCAGGCATACGGCTATTTTAATGTTGTTTTCTTTTATATGAATGAGTCCTAATGTGGAAAAAAAAATGAAGTAGGTTATCACAATTCATTGCATGAAAGAGTTCAAACTGATCCTCGTCGCAACAGAATAGGCCCAACATTCAGGAAACTGGCCTCTGCCACAACTGAAATGCTACACAGTCAAACTAAATGCGACGAATAGCAGAGAATTATTACTGCTCGAATAATCATTATGAAAAAGCCGAGCTTTCTTACGTGAGCATGTTTTCTGATCCCCGTTCAACACATATCCTGCTCGACACTTGCAGATGTAGGAGTTCCTATTATTGACACACACGTGCTGGCAGTCGTGTCCCTGGGCACATGCATCCCCTGCCGATCCTGCAAGAAAACAACACTGGAGCTTCAGCCGTGCATTTACGATGGCGTCGTGACTCACTGGTGTATGGCCTTGTGAAGACTTCCTGCTAATTGGTTCCCTGAAAAGAAGCGGATCCCGTACAGAGCATTAAGAAGAAATAGAAGAATCTAGGTCCTTACGTGTGCACGACTTTTGATCCATGTCCAACACAAATCCTGTTCGACACTTGCAGATGTAAGAGTCGTCAGTGCTGATACAAATATGTTGGCAATCATGTCCCTGGGAACATTTATCCGATCCTGAAAGAAACACCTCCACGTCTAATCTGACAGAGAAACTCTTAAATACTGTATACTCTCTGACACATTTCCCTTCATACAGGAGGTCACATGACCCATGTATCACCAGGTGATAGTCTGTACCGTAAGACAGAGGTACAAGTTCTTACGTGAGCAGGTTTTCTGGTCTGGGTTCAACACAAATCCTGACGGGCATTTGCAGATGTACGACACATCAGTGTTGACGCACATATGTTGGCAGTCATGTCCTTGGGAACATGCATCTGAACCTGGAAAGACACATCTGACTGGCTCAGTTTCAACACACCACAGTATTCTTGGCAAGAAATTATGAAACGGTGTCGGTCCAGCAAAGGTCAGGGGTCAGAGAGCTCTGTGTACAATCCCAGGTCCAAAACCAAGTTAGGATGGCATGACTTGTAAATTTCATGAACCCATATTTTATTTATAGGTCATGGAAAATATACGAATGTTTAAACTGGAAAATGTACCAGAAAAAAATATGATACTTTTGTATTTGATGGCAGCAACACTTCCCCAAAAACCTGGGACAGGGTACTGTTTATACCACTGAGGGGCATCTGCTGTTCTTTGGTAAATACAGTTTCTTGCAGTTTGTTGAATCTATGTTTACTTCAAGTCGTTTTATATGTGGCATTTTACTGATCCATCGCCATTTACAGGATGTTCTGCAACACGTCCCGAGGCAGAAATGGCTTGTTTTCAGACTAAATACTTTTGAAATGGAGTCATGAAATTTGCAAATTGTTGTATTGTGGTTTGACTAACACTTTTGCACAATATCCCAACAATTTAGAACTGGGGTTGTTCATCATCAATGTACTATTTGCGATTCAAGATGAGTAATTCAATGTCTGTAACACTTTGAAAGACAAATGCTCATTGTTCATATTTTGATCAGATATTGAGAGAAACCAATGCTACATTGCTTAAAAAAAAAAAAAAAAAAAACTTCACCAAAACCTGACACACTTTGTCAAATCTGATAAAAGGTTCTTACGTGAGCATGTTTTCTTGTCTGGATTCAACACATATCCTGTTCGACATTTGCAGACGTATGAAAGGTCACCATTTTCACAAATGTGCTGGCAATCATGTCCATGTTCACATTGATCAGAACCAGAACCTGAAAAGAGACAAGTCCACTCGATGAGCTGATGAGTTCATTACATCAGTTAGTGGGAGGTTATTCTTCTTTTTTTCTTTTTTAATGAGGCGTCACTCAGTTGCCGGCTGGTGTATCTTATCTTTGTGCATCAGTCCCATACCAACATATTCACAATCCGCTGTCCGAGGGAATCAGACAGACATTTCTGGGGAGCAGAGTCTTCAAGCGACATATCATAGACAAATGCAAGGCAAACACTGCAAGGCAAACACTGTAAACACATTGATCGTGCAGGTAAAACTGAGGTTCTTACTTGAACATGTTTTCTTGTCTGCATTTAACACATATCCATCATGACACATGCAAAGGTAAGAATCACCGTTTCTAATGCAAATCTGCTGACAGTCATGTGCCGTGGTACACACCCCCACACCTGAAAAGGGACACTTCCACAGCTAAAATGCACAGCTTAAAGCATCATCAACAATTACAAACAGTTTAAAACTGGTAAGAATGTAGGTTAAAACAATGTAGAAGTCTACAGTCACATGCTGTCTTGATTTCCAACAACAGTGACTACAACAAACCACAGACAGCAGGTTAACTCACACCCATCAAATCAGCCGCTACAAAGACCCAGTTTTCTTACGTGAGCATGTTTTCTGGTCATCATTCAACATATATCCCTCTTGACATTTGCAGATGTACGAGGTGCCAGTGCTGACACAAACATGCTGGCAGTCATGGCCCTGGACACAAGAATCTGAAACTGAAAAGAGACTTGCAGATGTAACCAGTGAACACCTAAAGGTCCGAGAGAGAAACCTGAGACACTACACCACAACAGAGACAAATATACAATCTATCCATCTATCTATAACAAGTATATAATGACTTTAAAGGAGACCTCCCATGATGCCTCAGTGCTGCTTAAATGGGGAGTGACTTTGATTTACTTAGACTTAGACTTCCTTTATTGTCATTACACAGACACACACAATGAATCTGGTAACGAAATGTTATAGAATTGTCAGCTGATGATACAAATAAATATGGACATCCCGTTAGGAGCATATGCGCACAGACTGGAGCAAGTGGAAAGACGGATGGAAGCCCCTATAGACACAGTATAGACATACATAACATCAGCAAGCTGCGAAAAGAAGATCGAAATGAAGAACGAGAAGAGCAACTTGCTCAAACGAAAAGAGCAGTTTGACTCTTCATTTTGCCGTTTGCTGAGGTTATTTACGTCTATACTGTGTCTATAGGGGCTTCCATCCATCTTTCCACCTGCTCCAGTCTCCAGTCTGCGCACCGATGCTCCGAACGGGACGTAAATCAATGTTACACCCCAACTAACCAGCACTGCCACTGAGGCATGATGGGAGGTCTCCTTTAAGCTCGTTCGGACGAGTCACTCTTCTCGTTCAGACGAGTTGTTCTTCTTGTTTTTTTTGTTTGGATTTTTCACCTCAGCGGTAGCTCTGCATTTCCATAGGTATCAATATGAATATACGTTCAAATTATCTAGTCTGTTTTCAATCAGATTAACCAACCACATGTTCCTTGTACTTATACATTTTTGTGGCAGACATCCACTTATCTTAACCACTGCTTTGGCACTCCAACCATTCACATGAATAATGGCCACAAAAAAAAAAACACATCAGAAACTAACACCCACTACCTCTAATATAATCAATTAATATATCACTCCCTATGTCTAAGTTACTAAACCACATTCTGCAGTGACAGGTTCATATAGACAACCTGGAGGTTCTTACGTGAGCATGTTTTCCGGTCTGCGTTCAAAACATATCCTGTCCGACAGCTGCAGGCGTACGAGTCCTGTCTATTTTCACAAACGTGCTGGCAGTCGTGTCCTTGTGCACATGCATCTGAACCTGTAAAGACACTTCCACAGCTGATGCCAACGCCACCTGTCGACACCCTCAGCTCGTGTCTCCCTAAATTCAAGTCATGACTGCCATGCTGTGATCATGACACCATGCTGTACATGTCACAATGACTCTGTTCTTACGTGAGCAACTTTTCTGATCTGCATTGAGCACATATCCTGCCGGACACTCGCAGAAGTAAGAGTCACTGTTACGGACACAAATGTGTTGGCAATCATTTCCATGGCCACATGGATCAAAACCTGAAAACAGACGTGTCTGCATGTGACTTCGGAACGTCCATCATCACTGTCCTCGAATAGTTAATAGACAAGCAAATCAGTCAAGCTGCCAAAGTCTCATTATGGCTGATAAGTGTGTTGTAATGCAAGCACTAAATATAATATTACTGAGAATCGATTAGTAATGCCTTACACTACTGCCTCTCAGCAAAAAGTATCCAACTACTGTCATGCATTACTTTTGTAACGCATTACCCCCAACACTGCAATTATAATACATAGGATCAGCACTTTCAATCTCAAAAACAAACAAAATCTGAAAGAAATGAAGTTATAACGAGTTTTTTGGTCAGAATTAAAATAAAAATTCCAAATTACACCTACACACACATATAATCACTGTTTAAATGAACTCAGTCCTGTCCTTAGAAGCATCTGCTCCCATCCCATTGAAATTTACTTCTAACATACAAGTGCATCATACTCAGAGGCAGATCATTAACAACCAACATCCTGGGCTTCAGATCTCTACTCATTTTCAAAGCAGAGCCAAGGTATATTCAGAATATTTTAGTAAAACATCATCACAAGGACATAAAACATACTGGTCAGTGTCCTTACGTGCACATGTCTTCTTGTCTCCTTGCAACACATATCCTTTGTGACACGCGCAGACATATGAATCAGCATTTTTGACACAAATATGTTGGCAGTCATTGCCCTGGGAACACGCATCCACACCTGAAACAAAACACCTCCACATGTGAGAGGCCGAGCTGGAGACAGCAGTGGGACAGCTGAACCGCAACCATGAGAAGAGCAGCCAGTGGGTTAAGTCACGTCTACGAGTCTACCTGAAAGGCCGGAATTCATACTCGAGCAGGTTTTCTGGTCTGCATTTAAAACATATCCTTGGCGACACTTGCAGACATAAGAGAGATCAGTGCTGATACAAACATGCTGGCAGTCGTGTCCCTGGGAACATTTATCCAATCCTGAAAAAAAACAAAAAAAACAAAAACACCTCCACATCTAATCTGAAATATAGACGCTCCTCAACGTTGTCAACTGTCTGACATGAGTCACGTGTTCCATTCGTGACCGAGCTTCACCTCTCGAACCAGGTGATACTCTGTACCGTAGGAAAGAGGTACAGTTTCTTACGTGAGCAGGTTCTCTGATCTGGATTCAACACAAATCCTGAAAGTCAAAGCCCTGAACATAACAACAACCTGCAACACAGCCGTGAAACACACGTTCTAAAGGACAGGTTCTTACGTGAACATGTTTTCTGGTCTGGATTCAACACATATCCCGCTCGACATTTGCAGACGTATGATATGTCACCGTTTTCACAAGTGTGTTGGCAATCGTGTCCACGTGCACATTGATCTGGACCAGAGCCAGAACCTGAAAAGACACAAGTCCACTCGATGAACTGATGGTTCATGACATCAGAGAAAGTTTAACTTGTCACGTGGAAATACTATCAAAGTGACGGGACATAAAAAAAAGCCTTATTATGGGACATTTTTGACATCTCAGGTTGTCATTTACTACTTTTATAAAACATGTGTCAACTGCTCCTTATCTTTCTGTTTGTCTTGGTAATAATGTGTGTGACTACATTTTTTCCACCTACATTTAACCTTATTCAACAGTTCCGAGAGCAAACACAAAGCTGTTTGTATGTGGATGAATCCAATTCAATCAAATTTTCTGCACAGCAAAAAATGTCCCACTTGAAACAAGAAAAACATCTCTCAAATTGGGTTAAATCATGTATTTCAAGCAAAGTTTAGTTTTTTTTGTTTTGGTGCAAACTGTCAAAATTAGCATGACAGTCACAACCGTTAACGTTCTTAAAACTAGATGAAGTTTTAACTCTAAATAAGACAACAGGTCCGATTCTATTGACTGACTACTGATTTACCGACACTAATCCTTAACAGGTCAAACCCCTAATATCTCTCTTTTCAATCTATCTATGAATAATGGAATTAGAAAATTGCAAAACTTCAAGATGTTCCGCCAGTACATCAATGCAGAACTACGGTCAATAGGTGATTGTATATAAATATGGTTTTGTCAGTGACAGTGTGTCACGCCCAACGAACCATATATGCATTTCCAGATGCAAAACACAACACAAATGACCACTTTCCCGTCTACAACTTCCACTCTTAGTTTGTCATGACAACATGTTCAATTGATTCACCGTCGTCTGACACATTTCTAAACTGTGGACAAACTCATGGCTTTTCGTGAACGTGTTTCCTGGTCAGGGGTCAGTCAACACATGCCCCTCTCTACATTTGCACCAGTATGAGTCACTGCTGTTGATGCAAATACGTTGGCAGTCGTGTCCGTGGGCACATACATCCGCATCTGTAAGACCTGACTGACACGGCCTGGGGTTCAGCGGAATGATGGCAATTAATGAAGCTTTTGGTAAAGACTCCCAATGTCAGGCAGGGTCCTCATACATTCCTGCTCATTTAAGCGGAGCTCAGTTGTGTCTAATCTATTTATGGTAACCCAAAACACTAGTAAGGAGGATGGTATGCAGCCGGTCCACAGCACAGAGAGACCAGCAGCAGTGAAATGAAGGAGGCTCCAAATGTACACACTTATATGATCCCAATCCTGCAGGCATGCAGTACTTCAGAGAGTTAAAAAGGTATAGACGCAGGTAGAAACAAAGAAGAGAGAGACTCCATGTCTCCTATGGCTCTTATATTTGAGGTTTTTTTGTGTTTTGTGTCCGTTATCTCTGATCCTGCTGCTATGGGTGGGAGAGGCCACCTTGTATTGTATATAAATATAACTGTTGGGTTGTCCTACGAAAAATCCAACATACAATATTATAAATATATAATCTAATCGAACCTAATATAATATAATATATAATAATAATAAAATATAATGGCTTTCTTTTGGCTTTTCCCTTCGGGGGTCGCAATTCAATTTGCATATTAATCTAATCTAATCTATTATGTTATAATCTTATATAATTATAATAAGAGACAGACAGTGGACAAAAACATGAAGAAAAAAGATGAAGACTCTTACGTGAGCATGTTTTCTTGTCTGGGTTCAACACGTATCCAGCGTGACATTTGCAGGTGTACGAGCTGCCGCTGTTAACACAAACGTGTTGGCAGTCGTGTCCTCGAGCACATACATCCAAACCTAAAAAGAAAAACTCCATTGTCTGATTGGCTTAAAGTGAGTTCAATCAATGAATCCGTGTCGTTAGAATTAGTAAATCTGTGAGGAAAAGTTAATTGTGAATTTGAAACTCCACATAGCAGCATGCAGATTAGTGTTAGTTTGCTCATGCTTTTGTGCAACAGTGAAGTGTTGACGAATGACTTCATTGTTTCATGCGTGCAGTACCATACGTTATACCTTCTAATAGAACTAATTAAACATGCCAAAGGGAGTGGCAAACTCCACTCTGGAAACACAACCTCTGCAGATGTCACTCAACGGTGCAACATCGACGGTTGAACTTACTCTTCAGGTTAAAACCCTTTATTAGATTTGTAAGTGATGATGTCCAATAAACTGGACCCATGCAGAACCAAACACAGGCAATCATTCCCAGTTTCAGTGGTGAGTGAAACTGGAATGTGAAATAGTCAAACACTAAGTCTGGAAAACACTGACAGTTTCAAAGTAACTTCAGTTTTCCGGTCAGTAATAACACAAACCAAACGCTTCATAAGTTATGAATGAAGGTTTGTTTTTTTTTTCAGACCAGATGTAGGATCTGATAGAACCTGGTGTGTCATCAGTCATCATTAGTGCTTTATTTAACTCCATCTACCTGAATGTTCTTCACTGTATAAAATTAGCAGCAATAAGATAAAGGCATGTAACAAATCTGTGTGCATTAAGGGGCTTTTTCCTTAAAGAAAAAACGCTGTACATTTAAGCCAAATTGTTGCCAGTTACTTTTGTTTCGTGCCTCACGTGTTAAGTATAGCATTAATGTTCAGAAGCCAAAATTATGACCTGGTCAGCTACGTCTCTTAAGGCGCAAGATGGAGCGCAAGAGTGCAAAGGACAGCACACTTCCTGTGTAAAGTAAAGGCAGCACCATGTCGGGTTTCAACCATTTAAAGGCTTTGAGGTTGTAAAGTTGAGTGGATCAGAGGTTTGTCTTCTTCTTTCAGTTGGTTTGTATATGGTGGTTTATTTCTATGTGGATAAAACTAAACCATCGTCATATACTGTGTGAGGTATGTGTTAGTGAGTGTGTTCATGTGGGTAATGGTGGTACGTCACCCATTACCAAAGAAGAGGACGGCTGACTTTAAAATGGAAACCCGCAATATGCTGCCGCCCGTACAATCACAGATGGAATGAAAAAAAAAAAAGTCAAATCTGACATACCGTGGATTCCTTTATCGTACTTTTTGTTTTTTCTTTTATCTCCTCTCCTGTCACCTAGGCCTAGTCCAAAACCATCATTCCCACCATTTAATGGGAAATCCGCACTTCCCTCATCATCCTTACCACACAAGGTTTCCCTAAATTTGGAAGTGAGCTTCTCTATGACCCCGTACGTCTCCACATAGAAGGCGTGGTCGTCCAGGGGTTGACTGGCCATGAGGCGGAGAGATGCCATGTCGGCTCTGTCTACTCCCACTGCGTAGATTTCGATCCCAGACGCCCGAGCCTTGGCCGCCACTTCCTCCACGGTGTCCTGGGGCCTCCCGTCTGTCACTATGATGGCCACCTTGGCGATGTTCTTGGAGCTGGGTCGAGCCCCTGACTCCGTGGTGAAGGTTTGCTCCATGGCCGTCTTGATGGCCATGCCCGTCATGGTGCCTGAAGCCAGAGGCTCGACCCGGGCCAGCGCCTGCTTCATCGCAGACTTGTCGAAGTAGGTCTTCAGCAGAAACTCAATCTTCACCGTGCTGGCGTAATTAACCAGGCCCACTCGAGTGGAGTCTGAGCCGATCTCCAAACTCTCCACCATGTCTTGAAGGAACTCCTTGGCCTTTTCAAACTCAGCTGGGCGTACACTGCGGGAGCTGTCGATGATGAAGACCAGGTCTATTGGCCGGTTTCTGCAGTTGGGCTTTATTGCTGTAAAAAAAAAAACAACGAAAAAAATCAGAACTTTCAATGGGATTTCAACTTTATTTTGCAAGGTTTTTGGGATTAAATGTGCACACGACAAGCGTCTCCTTGAAGGGAGATAAAGATTTTTTTTAAATGGGGTTACAAACACTAAACAAGAATGCACACTGTCTTTATGACATTTTATTTTAACTTTATTATTTCATGTACGCATGTACCTGTTATTGCATTTTGTTCCCCTATTTTATGCAATTTTGCTTAAACCTCATTTGGTTTCTTGTATAATTGTACTCTTTATTTGTGTACTCTTTCATCCCTGTTTATGCAATACTGTTGAAATTTCATTTCATTTCTTGTACTTTTACAATTATTGTGTAATCTTATTGTGTCGTCTACATTATTAACTGATGTGAAGCACTTTGGGCTACAATTCTTGTATGAAAGGTGCTATACAAATAAAGTTTATTATTATTATTCTCTCACAGCTTTGATCAACACAAAAACGCTTTCACACGGAGCCATAATGAGTCTGCTGTCATAGAAATCATCATAAAATTAGATAGCAGTGCTTTTCACTAACCAGTCAGTGGAATTTAAAAGAAGTAGAGCCATGTTGTCTGGATGACCCAGTGTTTTAACCGTATTGTTTTGAAGCTTTATTTATCATTTTAAATCATAAATTATTATCCACGTTCGCACAAAGTCACATGGATGCAGAGTAACCAGGGCTGACAGTGAGTCAGTAGTGCTGTGAGAGCAGACAGACCGGTCAGTGCGCTGGGCTTGGGTTGGCTTTTAATAAGTCAGATATGTAAGATAAAAATACCTGGCACAGCCAAAGTGTTAGTTATTGGGATAAAATTACAGAATGCAGCACTGAATGTGTGTGTTGAGTATCTAATGGGCTGAAGTCATCTCTACTAATCATCAGTGCATTATGAAAAGAGTCCGTAACTATAGTAATGTGAAAAGCTGCATGGAAGACTTACACATACAGCAGAGCGTTAGATTCTATATGAACACTGGCCTTCATTTTAAGTGTAACAATGACAGTGATGAAAATAATGACAGGACAACATCAAACACACTATACTTCTCACTCACAGTACACATAACACAACACAAAACACTTTTCCTAAACCGACTAGGCCAACTGAACTATAAAAACACAATAGAACACAAACACTAACAGCACTGTTACCCTAAATTAAATAGGACAACATTTATCCCCAAAACCATGAATCCCCATGATGCTTTGCAGCACACACTTCAGTCCCTGCGATCGCTACAGTACAAAAATCAACCTCCTGGTGTTCCATTTAATGGGGTCAAAGGCCTATGTTGTCCAATGAAAAATAAAAAAATAAAACACTATTACAAAAAGTCAAAGGCAGAATCACTAAAAACATGACACAAGCGTCGCATGAACACGCTGCTTTAACAGCCGCGCACACGCGCAGGTGGCGCGAGCTCAGGCTCACCTTGGAGGATGCTTCTCTCCTGCGGCAGGTAGTTGTCGACCCCTGCGCGCGCACCCTTCTGCTGCAGCCTCCGCCCGCCGTCGTGGTCGACCCCCTGCACCGGCTGGAAACTCCCGGCACTCGGCGGCTCTTCCGCGGTCCGATCCGTGGATCGGACGTTCCCGAGGCGCTCGTGACCCCCGGGGGACACCTGCGGTCTGGCGACGGACGGACTTATCGCGTGGATCTGTCGGTGTCGTGACCCGAACTGTCCCGAAGTCCCCGAGGCCAACAAGCCCAGAGGACCGAGCAGAGCCCAGAGGAACAGAGTCATGCTGCCGCTGAAGGAGGCGCTGTGCGTGTGCACCGGGCCCGGCGCAACACGGCCTCTTTATATGGTCTTAGGTCCACGGCCCACTAGGGTGGGGAGCAGGCACCCAATCCACACCCACGTGGAGGAGAGAGGGAGAGGCTGCAGGTCCACAGAGGGATCAGATACTGGTCAAATCCATGTCTGCTATCAGACCTGTACATCAGGGGTCTCAAACTCATTTCACTCAGGGGCCACATTCAGGTGGACTTGATCTGAAGTGGGCCGAGCCAGTAAATTAATACCATAATAATGTATAAATAATGTCAACTCCAAACTTTCCTCTATGTTTTAGAGTGAAACAAATCTTCAAATCTAAAAACTGTCCTTTAAAGAAACATGAATAAACACGAACACACAATATATAATAATGTATAAATAATGTCAACTCCAAACTTTCCTCTATGTTTTAGAGTGAAACAAATCTTCAAATCTAAAAAC